>APFE030265193.1:55799-85779 GCA_000404065.3 Pinus taeda | reverse complement strand
TTTCCAGCACACCACCTTTATAGGTTTTCCTGGAGATTTAGATCTCCCTCTAGATTTAGATCTCCCACTCGATGATTTATTTTTGTTTATGTTCTAGGACCGTCCTCGTACAGACAAGGCATCACCCTTCTGGTTTTTGCATATTTTTCCATCTCATCTCCTCCGTCAGCAAGGCTGAGACTATTTCATCAAACTGCAAAGTAGTTGCATTGCTACTATTGCAATAACCAGACTATCCCATGAATCTGGTAGAGAACACAACAAACTGATGCACTTATCTTCATCTGAAATTTTAATATCAACAGATAATAACTAACTTACCAAAATATTAAATGCATTCAAATGATCTGTCACGAGTCTCCATCTTTCATCCTCAGGTTATACAACTTTTTCAGCAGGAACAGTTTATTCACCAGAGACTTAGATTGGTACAAAGTCCCTAACTTGTCCCATAAAGCCTTCGCCGTAGCTGCCCCTGATACATTCAACAATACTGAATCTGAGACACACAATCGTATTGTGCTCTTTGCCTTCCGATCCAACTTCTTCCATTCTTCATCGGTCACTCCCGTTGGTTTAGTACCCCGGATCTACCGCGATCCACTGATCTTTATCCACCAACAGATCCTCCATCTTGAGTTTCCAAACTCAAAACTCTGACCATTGAACTTCTCAATCTCTATCTTTCCGCTGCTCGCCATCTTCTTTCACCACCAGAATCGATCTCGCAGATCTCCCACTGAACAGGGTCTACCACAGGCCCGAGCGAAACCCTCAGCAACAAAGGCGTCCCCTTGAAGCCAAAACAGCTCTGATACCAAATGTAGGTTTTAACCCGTACAGAAATTACCTGCATACGAATTCTAAATCACAGGAAAAAATGCGAGAGCATAACACATAAAACACATATACACAGAGATTTCCCACTGAATCTCAAAACCGAGACTACCAGCTTGATTTTTCATTATATTCCTTTCAATGTTACAATACATATTTATACATGCCGAAGCATCCAATACCATGGACCGAAAACCATCGCGTCCAAAACCATGGACCGAAAACCATAGGTAGGTTCGCCCAACCTAATATAGGGTCCAAAAAAAAATTTCTCGGGGCGCTACCCCGAACCCTGTAGAGGGGGGCTACCTGCCCCCCTCTACGCAATCGGCGCAATGAAGGGGGGGCTACGCCCCCCATCTAACCCCCCGGTTCACTACGTAGGTTAGTCGTGGAAAGAATATAACACAACCCAACACCGTTCACATCACCATTGGTCCACCATACCATCCACCTTGGGGTTAACGCTACCATACCAGTTCAGTGTCATTGATATGTTCAAGAGAAGTCGCTCAGAGAATTCACCAACCTAGCTAACGTCTCATCCACTGCAATACCTTCATTCTCCATTTTTCATGACCGCCACCCTGAACCTTGTATCATCAGATCGTTTTCACCTCCACAAAATCATTAGCTCCATTCTGTGTCGTAGATGTGGGATTCATTAAGGCCCCCTACGACGGGTCGCTTCTTGTCGACATCAGCTCATTATCCAAGAAGTTGACTTAGGGACAACCCTTTCAGTACTTTGAAGCTTGCATGCCTCAATGGCAAGTTTCTCACTTTCGGCGACAGGTTTACATCAATGACCTTCGACCGAAATATTTTACGTGGTGTTTGACATCAGCTCATGTATTCACACCATGTGAATTATATTGTAGTACCTTGAGGGTCATCATCATTATCAGTGATTCCTCTTGCGCCTGTTAATAGCTTACATCATTGGCTGGTAATCAGGCGATGTCTTTCCATGTTCGACATTAGAACATCTTTTCACATGGATCGACTTGTACTTCGGGTGATGCACGAGTTTGAAGACTCCGGATTTAGTTTCATCCATCTGGGCTGTGATATATTCAGGAAAATAAAGACATCAAATGTACATCACAACTGCACAGATAATCATCCAAACTAAAGGATGATGGCTCTACCAGAATCATCATTCTGCCACACAAACGATTGTTTGTTTTATGTACATGAGTATGAATTTATAAAGCTGAGCATGGGAATGCCCACCTCAGCTAGATCATGAAAATATTATGAAGATAATGTATTGTGTTATATCTTATTACAGGTGACCTTCTAGTTCTAAAAACCTCGGATCCTCATTATAAAGCATTTCACCCGACATCAAAAGGATTTACGACCTCATGATTTACGGGGCAACTGTTATAGACATATTTTGGCACTGCAACCCCAATCACATATGTCCATAAAACAAGGGCTTCTAAACCCCTAAAAGTGTTGTTTCATACCCTAAAGGAGCAAGGTTAGCTGATTACATCATCTCCTAGAAGTTCTCCATGAAAAACTACTCAGAACTGGTCAAAACATGACCATACAGACTGCTCCATGCATAGGGTGCGATGCATCTCACCTATTACACATGGGGCGTGCAATGCATACTAGAAATCCCTTCTGTAGGGTGCGATGAGTGAGAGTAAAAAAATGGCAGAAGAAGTGTGCTAGGTGGAAACCCAGAGAATCTTCTAGAAACTGCTCATATGACACTTGCCTCTCTGTGTTCGCCCAGGGATGAGTAAGAGATCTAAAATCTCCAAGAGGAAGCAAGAAATATCAGTGAAATGACACTAATCAAAATCCCAGAAGCTGACTCACTCTCCTGAAAACATCTATATATGGATCCCTCATCCAAGAGATTTAGAGGCTGGAATTTTGTAATTTGCAAGGAAGTGTTGTTGGTTTCTCTTTGAAGACATTGTTGGGTGATCTTGCTTTGTATGAGGTGAAGAGGGCATTCATGCTGGGAGGATGATGCTAGATAAGACAGCTTGGTTGTAATCCTCTCTTCTACTACTTCTATCAATAAAGCTATTTGATTTTTCCTCCATATGCTTGTATATCTCTGAATTTTGTTTATGTACGCATTTATATGGTTGATGTACATCTGATCCTAAATTATTTATGGTTATAGATCTCTATTCTTTGATGGTATTTTTCTTCTTTGTCTCTACAGGTATTCTTTGAAGCGGGACAAGTGAGAAGGGAGTGGCGAAAGCTCTATCAAGGGAGAGAGGAAATGAGCAAGGAGACTAGCGAAAGAATGAGGTTGGTACTCTCTGCTTCTCTCTCATCTATCTCTCATAAAGGAAAACACCAGTAACTTTAGTTTGTTTGTTTCTAAGATAGCTACCTGTCTTAGTGGGACTAGCAGCTCTGAATGAACACTAGTTTTCCCTAGAACACGTACCCATCTGGAGAGGTGGGCGTGCAGGATGTTTCGTCCATCATACACAACTTCCATCCACAACTGAGGCTTTCCAAAAAGTATAATAATCACCCTTTTGCATTCGCACTAGTCCTCAAAATGTTGTCGGTGCGTACCCCACCACCTTGCGGGTGTAGCGCGTAGTGCCCATTTTAGAGCATCGAACCACTGTTGTTCTGGCACCTCGCTTTCAAATTTGTTTAGGAATTCATCCACCACTATCAACCCATCATACATAGGTAGATCCCTTGCCTCTGTTGCTACACAGTGTAGTGATTTTATCATCATGTTGCAATTGAGTGTGATTACCTTGTGTAATCAATTCTGCAATTGTTTTATTTCCTCTTCCAAATTTGATGTGTAGGAGCTTTCGCGCTCCCACGAAATCCTACCATCTGTTGTAGGATTCACCAAATCATGTTCTTGAGAAGTTATCTTGTAGATACAATCTATATCATCATCGCTCTCATCATCGCGCACTGGATTTGTGTAGTGCTATCCTTCCATAGGGTCTAAATATACCACTACACGTAGTGACTTTTTCTCAAAAATCATTTTGCACTTCTTTAGATTTATCACTCCATTCATATCAGTGGCCCAATCTATTCCTAGTAGTGCACGATAGGGATTATTTTCATCAATAATCTCTATCACTTTGAAATCTGTAAGTGCGCTCGCACCTTTGATATCTATCGTTATTCCCTGCAATCTTCCCATCGGTAGGATATTTTTATGGTTCGCCATTCTCAATTGAATAGGAGACCATTGCAGCATGGGCCTTCCCATGTGCTCCCATGTCTGCTTTGGCAGAATGTTCATGTCCGATCCTAGATCCAAAATCGCTTGATCCATTTCATATTCCCTTATTTGTGCAATCAGTGTCATCTCCCTTCCTATTCACATTGTGTGCTTCCCGAGCTTCCAGACTACATGCAGTTCCCCTGATCCAGCACATCTAGTGTTGAGTTCTTGCAATCCCTTCATAGCTTTGCTGTTGCGCAGCAACTTGATGCATGTCTCTAGAAAGATAGTAAGCATTGATGGGTCCATCTCCAGTTCTAGTTTGTCTTTACTACTTGAAGTGGAGGCCTACATGAAACTCTTCTTAGCTTCCATGAATTTCTCCTTTGCACGCTCCAAATTGAAGTTTGGTTCCTTTGTTCGCGCCTTGCGAACCCAAGCACTCTCTTTTGGCTACTTACCTTTGTCATCTCCTATCATGATACGCTTCAGAGCATGATGTTTACATTCAGGTCCTCCTCGCACGGATCAGACCTCATGATTTGAAGGTTCTGAGTTGGGGGAGGTTGGAGTATTCCTTTATTGCGAAACCTCGCTATCAGTGTGGGGCAACCCTCCATCTCATGATCAAACTGGGTACAATATAAACATGATGCTCTCATAGGATTTGTACAATTGCGGGCATAATGCCCCAGCCCTCCGTAATTGTAACAAATCAGCTATACGTGACCCCTTCCTGGTCCCATTCCACCTCGACCTCGTCCACGTCCCTAAAATCCAATGCACGCCATCCCCGCATTTTGATCGAGGGCTCGCATTTCAGATTGAACTCTGTAGGTAAGAGTCTGATCCATCATTAGTTCATAACTTCTACATGTATGCTCATCATGGCCTACTGACCTGCAGAAATTACAAAAAAATTGTTGGGACGTCTGCGTATACTTCTGTAATAGGTGGGAATTATCTGTAGCATGCTTCCCTCTTATCTGAAAAATGGTGCACCATAATACAATTGCCATGCTCAGCCATGCTTGTGCCTCTAGTCTCAATGGAATCGGCCCTCCTCCTACTAGGTAGTTCACGAAAACTAGACAATGGTCCTTGTCATGTCCCTAGTCTTTTCACTTTATGCACCATACCTCCTCGTACTATTCTAGGTGAGCTGTCTTGTCTTGTTTTAGGGTCTGCATCTCAAGACACAATTTTTTCAACTGCGCGTGGATCTGTTGCACTCCCAGGCTAGGATCTTTTATTGGGGTCCCATGCAACCTCATTGCAATTTCCAAGGCTTCGACCTGAGTAGATAGCTTCTGCTGTGACAGTGCGGTCCTTAGATGCGATGTTAGTGGCGCTACAAACCATGCACAGTGTTACCCATCCATCAAGGTCATGTTGGCTTCGTGAATCATACCCTTAAGTCTCTGATCTAGCTCCCAGGGGGTCTCACCTAGAAACATCGTGATTTCCTTAAACCCGATAATTGACTGTGTCTCCGATTTTGGCCTGCTAAATTCCTTTTTTAGCGTAGCTTGGATATCTGCAATCCCACGTTTGGATTGTCATTAGAATGCTTAATGTACCACGTCAATGCGTGATCTTGCAACGCGCTTACCAGCATCGCCTTCTTTATGTTGTCATTTGTGGCTCCTTGTGCTTCCCATACAACCTTTACTACGAACCAAAATTGGTCTGGATCTTCGTTCTCTACTCCTTTGAATACCAGTAACTTTATTGCGCTCGCCATATTGAACTGTGGTGGTGGCAGAGGTGGTGTGGGTGAAGATGGTTAAACTGGTGGTGGTGTAGGTGGAGGTGGTATGCGCATAATTCGCTGCCTTATCAGACTGATCGCACTCCTTGGTGAAACCTTCGCAAGCTCTTCCTTGCTTTCTCGCTGAGGTGAAATCAAGGGGCTAGTTTCTATCTCTGCGCTACCTTCGTTTCTATAGATCCTCCCACTTCGCGTAGCCCCAAACATCAATTTATTCGCATAACCTGGTTTTCACACAGTAAGATTTTAATCGAAGTGTTCAAATATTTAATCTACTTACTTCGTAGTCCTTCGAGGAAGCATTATTCTGCCTCGCTGTAGCGGACTAATGTGTCTACCGCGAATTCGGTGATAAACCCTCCTATAATTTGACCGAGCCAATGGTCCATAGCGCGCGCGATCTTATCTTCCAATGCTTCTAGTCTACGCACCAACTCTGGAGTCCACACAATAGGTTTGTCGAGCCTACACCTTCCCTGACTTTCTGCTAGCTTTGCGATCCACTCATACAACTCAAAGGGGAATGATGCAAATAAAATTTCGTGGATTTCCATATATAAGTAGCGCTCTAACCACTGTTCCTTTGATACTCGCGGATTCCTATTTTCCTGCACCGTGAACTCGTGAATCTTTTTGTCCAACCATCCTTCAATTTCTTTCTTTGTCGGATTTTAGTGACACTGATCCGGATTTAAACAGGAACGCAACAAATTACAAATATAACCATAAACACAAATATGCAATGGAAATAATACTTCATTTCATTAATGTAAAATACTGAAATAAGCTTACAAACAACAATGGAAATAAACTAGCTAGGGCGATGGTAGCTTATCTCTGAGAAGCGATGTTGCAGCTACATGCCTCTGAACTATGTTACAATGAGGCTCGAAGTCCTATTTATTGTTGAGAAACAATGGAAAACTCTAAACATCCAAAAACCTAACCCTAGAAGATGAAACGCCAAGCTGTGGGCCTCGTTTAAATTGGTACAACTTCACGGGGTCGTAACTTTGGCATATGATCTCTGTTTGATGCGCACAATATCTCGTTAGAAAGATCTAACCGAAAAATACAACTTTGGGAAGAGAAATATTGGTCCATGGAACCATTTTGCTCACAGTTTTCCCAAAAAACGTTGTTTAGGGCTGCAAAACGGCTCCCGAAGTTTAGGACTCGAAAAACTGCTAAAAATAGTAAGTTGTGCTACAATTAAGGAAACTGAAAAAGATGAGAGAAACAATGGTGGGGGTCCAAGTGGACTTGGCAGCTGGCCACCAATATCCACCTGGATCATTCCTCCCTCCTTAGTAAGCAATGGTCCCCATTCCGTTGAGTTCCTCCACGAGATGAGGAAACTTCTACTGAACTTGGTCCTTGGTGAGCCACTTGCCTTGGTGAAGGAGTTGCCCTGCTTTGACAACTCGATACAGTTGGATATTCTATTGGTGAGTGTGCTTGATTTGTGTGCCCAAGATCTGATCAGTTGCATCTTGTTCCATGCAATTTGGATTTAATTATGTGGGTGTGAGCTATTCTGCAATGTCGGATGTGTCTAGTAATGGTGGAAAGTATGGCCGAAGGAGGTCCACATTGAACACTAGTTGTAGGCCAAGGAATGGGGGAATGCTGAGCTCAAATGCATTGTCTCCCACAACCATGGTAATGGTGTAAGGACCATATCGGAGTGGTCTTAGTTTCCGATAGGCTCCGGTAAGGCGTTCCTTTTACAAATGCAACCAGACTTTGTCACCCACCTGAAACTTATGTGGCACTCGATGTTGATCATGTCACTGCTTCTACTTGGCATTTGATTTCTTCAGGATTTCATGGACCTACTGGCGAATATGTTGGATGTGCTTAATGAAGCTGGTTTCCTTATCTGTTTCGGACTAGACATGAGCCGAATCTATGTGAGTAGCTGCAAATGGGATGGCCACATCAATGGGACATAGTGGCTGGAATCCCAAACCCACCTGAAAAGGGCTATGGCCAGTCGAGCTGTGAAGAGCTTGGTTGTAGCCGTGCTGAACATAGGGGAGGCTCTCGTCCCATGTGCGTGGATGCTTTGAGTTGTACATGCATAGAATGTGTATAATCATCCTGTTGACAACCTCTGTCTGGCCATCAGTTTGAGGATGGAAGGCTATGGACTTAGTGAGTTTGGTGTCCAACATCGACCAGAGACTGGACCAAAATGTACTGAGGAAATGACTGTCCTGATTTGAGATGATAGACTGTGGGATCCCAAAGTGCACCCACACTCGTTCAAAGAAGAGTTTAGCAGTGGCTCTGCTGTGATATTCTTCTTGCAGGTTGCCATAATGGCCATCTTCGAGAACCTATCGATGACATCAGACATCTCTTATGTAGATCTCAATCTCTGCAACAAAATCATTTGTTGGCTTATTGGGGCCTGACCCAGGTTCGGAGGTGATTTAGGTAAACAAATCTCGGTACTACTGCCCCTTTTGGCAACAGCCCGCGAAGCGCAGACTGAGGTCTCAGACAAATTAGTATGGGAGGGTGCCAGAATCAGGTTTTTGCACCCTAGAGATGCCTGATGAGTTCAAGTCGTTTGCAGTTAGACCCTGCGTGCACGTCGCTACGCGCATTGTCCCGTACCTCAAATCCAAAACTACTGCCTTTGCGTAGCCCTACTCGAGGGTCGAGCGTTGTTGGTACCCAATTCCTTACTAATATTCTACTGTTAGTTGATTAACTTAGCTTATTTGTATGCGTTAAGTTACATTTAGCAATATAAATCATTCATACATGTGCACTCAGTAAACAAACGGTATATTTGCAATTTACATCAACCATGCATTAATCCAACAATAGATACATGAATTGGTAACAAAACCTTCTTTATTAATATCTTCTTTGGTTACAGAATCAACTCCTCCCTATGCACTCAGCTGCAGGGATCTGTGCACTCAGTTGCAGACTACTAGGCCTCTACGCACTCAGTTGTAGAGCCTTTTCCTATCCTACGACCCAAGGCACACTTAGTCACTTAGACTTTCCTTCTACTCCTCTCTTCTTACTTCATTACCTTTTACACTTAGGGCCTTGCTCTATTTATACACTCCCATGGTCCACAGACCATGGGTAGGTCGACATTACATCCAAAACTAGGGCGAACAACCCTATGACTCTAACATACTTTCGTGCCCGCAATTCATGGGGCTTTACAACATCGTTCAGTCAAAACATGGGCTTTGAGCCCCAAAACATGCCTTGGGGGGATTCCATGCCCAACAGGCAATGAAATACCACCCTGATGGCATGCACACTGCTAGGGCTGCAGCATCCCCATTCTCATTTGAGCATTGGAGAGAAAGGAATTGGGAAATAAATCAATGCTAGTGTTGAGGGGGAATTGTGACCATGTTCTTATTTCTAACTCTAGTGCATGGATTTTGGTTATGTATTAAAAATGAATAAGACTTTTCAAGATCATACCTTCTAGAGAAGGAAAAGGACCAAGATCCGTGGTGAAAATTTTCTTGAACATCTGTGTGGATTACTGAACATATATATATATATGTGTGTGTCTGTGTGTGTGTGTGTGTGTGTGAGCATTCACTCTGTGCATTTGGTTAGATCATCTATTTCGTATACCTCATTTACATGCTTTGGGAATTTGAAATCACTATTGTCCTTATAATGGCCTTCTCCACCAATGAGCATAATTATCTCTCCTACAAGCAGAGCTATTCCTTGTACAAAAAATTGGATTTCAGCCATGTGTTTGATCTAATTTTATGTCAAATTGATTAAGATTTGAAATATCATAGGAATGATATAGAAAAGGGTCGAACTTTGTCAAGAGATTCAATAATAAGATTTTAAACTATTTAAACAACCTCAAACTCAATATCCCATGTACTAATTGTATTAAGAGAAGTGGGTGCTATATCCTGGGGTGGGAAAGTAAATTAAGTGTAACATATATGATTAAGTGGGAGAGGCTAGAAGTGTAATTACTGCATCTCCTCTTTCTGTAAGGAGGTCATTTCATGATGTCCAGTTTCCAGAAGTCGGGTTGTATGACTCGATTTTCTTTGAAAATGAATTATTCACATTAAATCCACCCTGCTGATGCTTGTTACATAAGTCACCATTGGCACAAGACTGCCAAAGACATCTATTCAAATCTAATTGTTTATAACTAATGAAAATCCATTTTTTGAAATTTAGGAGTTTAAACAACTAAACATCAATCTAGGAATGTATGAATAAAATCAATTGTCATTGTTTTTATATAGGAATATTAATGATTATATAGTATTTTAAAAGAAAACTAGGACAATTTGTCTGGGAGTTTACTCACATCATAATATCCTCCAAGTACATATATCTCCCCTACAACTGTGACACACATGAGATCCCCTCTGGCAGTTGGCATATTAGGAAGTTGACTCCACTGGTCTCTTATAGGGTTATAGACTTCAGCTATGTCCAAGTACGAGTAATTTGGACCATACCCTCCGACCATGTAAATCTATTGATAAGATAAAGACAAGTTTTTTTTCCAATAATATAAACATTAAGGGTGAATGAAATCATAGCAACACATGCATAATATACTGTTTTCTTGTAACACCAAGCATGTTTTGAGGGGTCAGGGATTGTCACATGGACTATAGATTGGTCAACAGAGAACCAAAGTGATCCAAAGGATTAATCAACCTCCAAATTTTTCTGGTTTATTCCATTATATGTTCTTACTAGTGGAAACATAAAATGAAGTGTCAGGGTGTACTGATGGCAATTCCATGACAAGAAGCAAAGAACACAACCAACTTTGAGATGCAACTCTCTCACTTTTAAGAGCTCTTTCTCTCCCAAATATAATAAGGCTATTTGATTATAGAAAAATTTCAGGGTCATTAGTAAAAATTGGTAACTAAAAATACTAATATGCAATAAATCATTTCCAAAATATATCAAATTCATTTTTGAAAGAATTTCTGTATGGTATTTACACGATTGTAAATGTTAATATACTGTCATGTGGGTGTAATGGTGCATTGGGTCCACTGAATATGGATTTCAGTAAGAGTTGTTCCAAATACTAATATGCAATAAATCATTTCCAAATTATATCAACTTAATTTTTGAAAGAACTTTTGTATGGTATTTACACTATAGGAAATTTTAATACACTGTCATGTGGGTGGAATGGTGCATTGGATCCAATGGATATGGATTTCAGTAAGAGTTGTTCCAAATACTAATATGAAATAAATCATTTCCAAAATATATCAACTTAATTTTTGAAAGAAATTTTGTATGGTATTTACACTACAGGAAACTTTAATATACTGTGATGTGGGTGGAATGGTGCATTGGATCCAATGAATATGGATTTCAGTAAGAGTTGTTCCAAATACTAATATGTAATAATTCATTTCCAAAATATATCAACTTCATTTTTGAAAGAATTTCTGTATTGTATTTACACTACATGAAATGTTAATATACTGTCATGTGGGTGTAATGGTGCGTTGAATCCACTGAATATGGATTTAAGTAAGAGTTGTTCCAAATACTACCATGTGAGTGTAGCATTGGATGCTTAGTAAGACTTATTTCAAACCTAGTATCATGTTTACCTCCAGGTTGGAAAGTTGAATGCTGCATATCTATATTTGATACTATTTGTGTAAATCAGATATGCAATTTCAGTTCGGCAACCTAGAAGAACTTTGAAGAGTAAAAGGTTGCATATCTATATTTGATATTATATTGTCAATCAGATATTCAATTTCATTTTGGTAACCTAGAATAACTTTGAAGAGTAAAAGGTTGCATATCTGTATTTGATACTATTTGTGTCAATTAGATATGCAATTTCAGTTTGGCGACTTAGAAGAGTAAGGGTTTAGATGATGCACTCAATGCATTTAATATGGATGTTAGCACATACCCATCCATTGCAAGGTTGAGTGTACCTCAAAATTCTAAGATTTGAGTTGCACATTTATAATTGATACCCAACAATTTTTGTCAACTCAAGATTGCATTTTGCAGCTTTGCAGTTTTCCAACCTTTAAGTGACAAGGTTTAGATGATGGGTTGAATGCATTGAATATGAACATTAGCAACCATACAAATGTTTATTCAATTTACACCTTGAAATTGGGAATTGCAAAATCCAGGTTGTATATCTATAATTAATACCTTGCAATTTGTATAAAATCATATAGATTCTGCAACTTTTTAATTTAGCAGCCTTGAAGTGTGAAGGTTCGTCTCTGCACCATCAAGGTGAATTATCAAACTAGGTTTAGATGGGTCTGAGCTTGTGTACGGTTTCTCTAACCAGTGCATGTTGGAGAAAGGGACTTAAATTCACATTTTAAAACGACCACATCTCTGCTAAATGAAAAAATTATGAAGTAATATGGACTTTACAAAGAAGATACAAATTTCATTGATCCCTAGACATGGAGATTAGCTAGCATACTTTTCCATTCAAGGAAGTTGCGCATGTATCACTGTGATACTTACGTGAATTTTTTTCTTTTGACCATCTATCTCTATGGATATCGTATATGAATGTAGATTTCACCATAGCTTCATTTGGTTGTCGTCTATCAGATAAAGTCAGTAAAAGTGACAGTAATATTACCTCCACTTTTGAGCTAGAGGATCCTCAAAAAACTTCAGTGAACTACAAAATACTACTGGTGGATTTTTGTCACAATTATGTTGTTGTGAAGGGAATTAGTAAGAAAGGTTGACTTATTCAAAACAAGGGAACAGGGGATGGATCACTAAGACAATTTATTTATATAGATTTGAGAATGCAGGCATGTTGGAGAAAGCTCACCATATACAATAGGCATGCCAAGTGAGAAGAATTTTCTTTCCAACATCTTTATTTTATTAATTCTATTAGTGTCAGTCTTTGCAGCCTTCCTCCAGTGATCAAACATGCTCTTACAAGTGATTTTAAGGTGTCAAGCTCAAATTTTGTCATTTCAGTGAGTCTTCAAGCAAAATTTGGTCACTAGGTATTAGGTCTAGGGTTTGTTTTCAGTCCTTTAAAAGTTGTCCAAATGTCGGTCCATGTCACCATTCAACTAAGTGTACCATCATTCAGAGGGTTGTCATCACCATGTCAGGTTCCAATGGGTCATTTTGCACCTTGTTCATGCTTCAGTTGTGCCTAGGTAAGGTTCATTTCCCTCTCCTAAGGTTTTGAAGGTATTTTCTCTTGGATGGTCAAATCATCAACAAAACTTGCATCCTAATGCTCATACACCTTTCCATATCCTTAATGCACCTTATTAAAACTTCCCATCAATGATATCCCTCAAATTCCTCATTTTCGCACAAACCCTAGTTTCTTGCTACAATTTGACAATTTTCTACGCTAGGCCTATGTTTTGTCCTTTTGGACCACTTCCCCTCACTAAATATTTGAAATTCCACTTTCCCCTACTTCCTCACTTCCCCACCTACTTCCCAAAATTTTCTCAAGAATTTAGAAGCCCCTTATCCGCTTTATTTCACTTCATTTCGACAAATCCCCTCTTCCACACATCGGGATAGGTTTTACTCCAATGCTGTTTCTGAGCAAGGAAAGATGAATTTTGGAAAAATGAGAGATGTTTTTGTCCATAATAGGTCAAGGAAGAAAACCTCCTTCACTTTTTACACAGGTTTCATGGTTTTAGAGAAATGTCAAAAATACAGTTGCCTCAGGAGAATTGATGCACCTCTAAAGTGACCTTGGGTGAATTAATATTTCTCCTAGCTTGGTTGGCCAAATGACTTTTTTGATGAGCCAAATGATAAATAGACACCAATAGCTTTCCAATGAGCTATCATGCGCTCAATTTGGGGTTAAGGAAGACCTTCAAACGTTGACTGCAACAACACTCTGCCTTTAGGCAGCCTCATTTTGCACATTTTGACCAATCATGGGATATTTGACTTTTGACATGGCAAATGAACTCAAAATTGAAAAATTCAAGTAGTATTGGAAAGTATACTCAATAATATTTCCAATGAGATATCCTATGCCCAATTTGAACACCGAGAAGGCCTCCAAAACGTGTCTGCAAAAAGGCATGGTGCACCTGGGTAGTGGCGTTGCGTATCAGTGGTCCGCACCTTTAACACATAAAAAGTGCAGTTAGGTGCATTGGATACATGACCACTGGGTGCGGGACCATAGGTAATACTAAGAGAAAGTGCGGAACTAGAAATGTTTGGAGCAAAACAGGTTTTTCTGCTCGATGCGTCACGCCACCTACCGCGCGCTTTTGATGGGGACCTCCTTTTGAGAAAAACTCAGCTTTTTTGGATTTGTCATAGAAAAATATGCATGCCCACAAATGGCCAAGAAATGTTTACAGGTTTTGAGCTTGCAAAAAGGTCAAAAACACCTCAAAAATGACCTTTCTACCCCTGTTTGGAGACACAGGAAGAAGTGTTGGGAGAATTTAGTTTTGGAGGGGTAAATGGAGGCCAAATTCAAAAATTCCACTTGTTCTGGAAAGTAAACAGGTAGACCTTTCCAACAAGTCCACTTGGAGAAAATTTGGACATCGGGAAGGCCTCCAGAATCAGCTGTAAAAAGGCACTATGCATAGGGAAATCAGCGCGGCGCATTGGAGGAAATTTGCTCATTTTGGCCAAAAAACTCTATTTTTCGGCTAGTTTCTTCACAGTTTGACTTTTCTCTTTCTAAAAGTCAAACTCATGATGTAATTTAATGTGAATTGACGGATTTTGATGTAATTATGTTAAATTTTCACTCATAGAGGTAGATTCATCCATGAGAAGGGAGTTTGCAACTGAATGAATCAGTTTCCTAGTTTTTAGAGGCAAGTTGTTCCACTGCCTACTTTTTAGTTCTTAGTTTAGAATTTGTTGGAACAGCTCCTAAACTTATAAGCTCGACCCCTAGAGGCTAGGATTAGTTTTTGGTTGCCTATATCTTGTAATTTTTTTAGTCATCAACATGGTTGGACTCTTGTGAATGCTTTGAGCATTATTGTACATTCATCTCTGCAGTTTGGCAAAGGAATAGACCAGGGTTTGCAGCACTTTATGGGATTCTTGTGGCAACTTGATTTGGTATTGTTTCTCCTTCTGTAATGCAAGTTTACATGTGTTTATGTATGCCATTATCTCCCTTTGCTTCATCTTAACTAAATCAAACAAGGATAAATGTAGAATACATTGAAAGTGCAGTGCTCTACCTAGGGTTTGTTTATTTATATATGTTTTCAGCTGTTTGGAGAGGATCCCTGAGTTTTTCATGCTCTCTTCAACTCCTCACCTGTCTAAAAGCTCTCCATCTCACTCAACTTGAAGTACCAAATCACTTGGCTACCTTGCCCCATAGAGATCTCTGCAAAACTGAGCCTCATTCCCCGGACCCAAATCTGCCATTCACATTTGAGCCAACAAAACATCATCAAATTCAATGAAACACCTCTGTACACATACCTAGCCTAAAATCAGTCGCCACATCAGTGATCTCAAGCTTTCATTGTCCATCTTTTCTAAGATTGACAATGAGAGAGCCCTCTCCCGACCTGGTAGGGCTAGCTACCAGGTTAAGCGTGGTTTGATGTTACCCTAGATCCTACCTTTTTCAGCCTGAGGTATATTTAGGCCCTAACAAATTTGATAATCAAAATCTTTATTTTATTAACTAGACAATCTCTACTGCTAATAATATAAATGGTAGTCAATCCTCTCATTCTGAAAACAGAAAATTTTGGATATCAGTGCATACATACAATTAGCCTTGTTTTCCAAAACAGAAATTAATCATGAAGATTTCCACACTTGGGTCTCTCACAATCAAATTCCCACTCTCATCTCCCAGAGGCAAATCCCCTTTGATTGTGGGGGAATTGATATTCCCAACAAGTACCACAAGCAATTCAATTTCAAGTAATCAGCTGAGTCTTGGAAATATGGTATTAGGGGCTTCTCACATCTTCAATGGCAGAACCATTAGTGCCAGTTTTGCAACAGAAGAAAAAATGGATATTGCTTTCAGGAGGAAAAATGATGACTATGCTCTTTTGGGTGTCTCTTGTCATGCCTCCTGCAATGATATTAGGGTTGCATACAGAAGACTGGCACTCAAATACCACTGTTGAACCTCAGAATTACCCTCTCCTTGAGAACTTTTCTCACCTCTTTCCGTTGCTTTTCCATAAGATTACAGATCCCAATCGATGATAAATGATAGATTTTGTCTTAAGGAAGGCATTAAATGATTGAAATGTTATATTTTTATGTTTTTTCTATTTGAATAAATTTTTGCAAATTAGCTATAGAACACAGCCTATTCTACAACTAACTGTGTATTCCATAGCTACTTCCATGGTCAGACAGGTTCCAGGTGTCAAATGAAGAATATGGCCATATGGGCATCTCTAGAATAGTCTCCACATGGATTTTATCCTATTCACTCTGCCCAGATCGACAAGAAAGAAATATCAAGATCGTAGCCAAAGGTGGAGTCAAACATATGATACCCGGAAGCAATAGGACTCTACGTATGCTCTTTTATGGTTAATCAATAAATCTAACAGTTATGTTGCTAGCATTAACTCAGATCAGCTACCTGTGTTAATGGTTCTGTTGCAAACATCTTGCTCAAATTTAAGTCACCTGTAGCTGATGAAAAGTTTACACAGTTCTGTTGTAATACATATGATCCACCTGTAGCTAGTTTTCCTGAAAGACATTTATGATTATTTCCTTTTAAATACTGGTTGTACAGAACCAAAGGGGGTTTGGAGAATTTTATGTATTAAGTTCAGACTTCCAGCTCTGTATTTTGGGAATTCATTCTTTTCTATAATATAAGTTGTGTGCTGACCAATGATCGTTTAAGAGAGCATTTTCAATTAGTTATCCGCTCAACCCAGTTAGTTGTAGAGGGCCCCTACATTGAAGGAGGTTTTCTTTCAATTCGTTTTTTGTTTAGTTTTAATTTCATTATTTGCTTTTAGCAGTATTTCTAACTTAGGTTGATTTATTTTAGTTTTGATCAATAGCATAATGTTAAAACTAAATTGTGCAGTCTTGTTCTTCCAACGCATTTCATGAAAGGAAACGATTTTGTTTCTAAACAAAGGTTGAATTAATGAGAATGCACTGTTTTCTAGCTTACTCACTATTTTGTATTTATTTTCTAGGACATATTTGTCAATCCACTACATTAATGAATGTTTTTTTATCACCATTTCAAGGTTGATACTCATCCTAAACTAAATGGTTAAACATTAACTTCACACAATGGTTGAAATCAATCAGTTACCTTTTGCATGTTTGATTTAGTTCCTAGATCATAAAGTACAGAAAGTTGCTTGTATCTCATCTCAAGAAGGTTATCTTTCAAACTTGAAGGTTAGAGTAACTATAAGTACTTCGGTTGATTTCATTCTCTGTATTTATTTCAACATGCATTACAACTTCACCCATAATTTTAAGAATTAGATTCATGACTTAGAGTTAATGATGAGATAGGATAGATACTCTATTTTTCCTTTCTTTAAATTACATTTTGACTAGTTTCAGCTCTTGGTTCACCTTTAGGAAGCTTAGATTCAATTTCTCATAGTTCATATTGTACATCATTAGGAATCAAAGAACATAAACCTCCAAAACAATATAGAAATACAAAACGATGAAGTAAGAAGGGTTAACTAAGCACATATAGTGCACTACACTTCATCAACTTACAAATCTCATTTGATAATTTATGCAAGCAATTTAGGACACTAAATTGACTAAACATTTTGGCACCATTTCCGAGGAAGTGTAAATTAAGTAACCTTATCTCTTACATTAAAAAAAAATGATATGTGTAGAGAAAGAGACTCTAGGGGTATATTTATAGTTAGGGGCACGAGTTCCACCTACAACACCACCTACTCCACCAAGACTAAGAAGAGATACACCTCCATCTCAAGCTCATACTCCTACCCATAGAACTCTTGAAGTTCTAAGGTCAGAAATTCAATCAATATGATCTCCTACTTCATCTACTGAGGCAGTCCTAGAGGAGGAAAATCTTGGATCTCCAACTGAAGGAGTAGCCTTTTTCACCTCCATAGGGGAGCATATTTTAGTTGAAGAATTAAGAATACCTAGTGAGGAAGAAGAAGTAGAACCTCTCTCCCACATACCATTAATAGAGGAACCAGAGGAAGAGAAATTAACCTTCCAGGTTGAATCTTATATTGACTCTGAAGAAACTATAATGGCAGAAGAAGGAGAGGATGGAGAATTCACACTCTTTGGAGGAGAAAGAGGTAGAGGAAATAATGTAGAAGGTAGAGGAAATAGGGAAATTGATAATTCTTTTGGATTCCCTATAGTTGATGAAGAAACAATTGCCAAAATGAAAAATATATCACCTTCTGTTCTCCCAAATTTCCATGGGTTAAAAAGTGAGAAAACCTAAAATATTTTTATTCAAATTTGAAGTCTTGTGTAGAACCTATGATTATTTAGAAGACTCTCAAAAACTTAAATTGTTTCCTTCAATGTTGAAAGGAGCTACTTTGAAGTGGTTCATGGGGTTGGTCACTCAGTCCATTAGAACATGGAATGACATGAAGAAAGTGTTTTTGGATAGGTATTTGGATTATTGCATGCCTACCAATCACAAGGATGAAGTGTTCAAAATGATGCAAAGAGAGGATGAAAATTAGAGGATTTAATTTAGAGATTCAACTATAACTTGAAAAGAGCAAAGATGGATAACTTAGATGAAGATACCTTAAAAGCTCTTCTATTAAAAGCCATAGAGATGAGTGGATGGATATCCTTAATATGACGGGGAAGGGAGATATCTCTCAACTCCCATTAAGTGACATAGGAGAATTATGTGGTCATCTCTCAAGAGGAAAATCCAAAACTGGGAAAGGTCCAAGAGATCCTTCTCTTGTTAGAGTGAATAAATCTGTAACTAGATCAGTGAGTAGGGAAAAACTTATGCTTGATGAATTCAAAACAGATATTCTAGGGAGCCTTAGTGAGAAAATAGACACCCTTAAGTTACAAAACAAGCAGAAAGCCGAGGCTGATGCTTTAGCTATTTTATGTCCCAAATGCAGGAAAAACACGCTTTAAGAGAATGCCCTTTGGATGCAAAAATCATAGAGACTTGTGTGATTTGTTTAGAAAACCATGAGACTAAGGGTTGTCCTTCAATTCCAAGTCTTAAGGTTGTTTTTCAAGAAGAACAATTCCAAATTCAGTAGAATCTCTTTGCTTTGTCTCTAGAAGACCTTGGCAGGGGTGAAAAAATCAGGGATTTAACAATCAAATGTATCTTTAGCCCCCACCAAATTGGAATTCTTAGCAACAACCTTGGCCTCTACCTCAACCTCAATCTCAATCTCATTCTCAACCTTGGGCGCAAAGAATACAAAATCCTTATGGAATATTTTCTCAATATTATCGATATCCTCCATCACATCAGAATTATCCCCCCCCACAAATTCCACAACAAAATCCGTTAGAAAATTATATATTACAGAGCAATGGAACACATAGAATATTGCATAAATATAAACAAATAAAACACATATAACCAGAGAGACACAGATATACGTGGTTCACCTAGTTTGGGTTACGTCCACCCCGAACAACCAGTTCTTCCTTTCCATTATCCAGCAAAATGAAGAGACACAACCTACAACAGATCCGATGTAATATCCTATGTTTTCTCTCACAGTCTCACCTCTCTGTTTCTCGCTCGGAGAATACACATCTATTACACAGCCTCAATACAATGCCCTCATACAAAGAAGGGGTTGCCTTCTAGGGAAAAACCTAAACTAAATATAAGTTCTACCGTCAGATCATCCCGCTAATGAATGGCCTAGATTCACTAGAAATTTACTATACTTTTACAAGGCAAATTTTACATCTATTTTAGCTTTGGGGCATTGCACCCAAAACCCCCACCAAGGGACCGCTGGCCCCGGACCCCCACCTAGGGGGGACCCCCCCCAAACCCCCGCGGGGGGGGGACAAGTCCCCCCCACACCCCCCCGCGTGGAGGGGTGTACAAACTTCCTGGGGTATACATCCAGCTGAAACAAAGAACTCTAAATAATCATTCTCCACACCCAACAAAATCAACAGCCACAACTTCAAAATCAGAATCCTCAACTTTCACTACCATTCCCACAATAAATTACACAACAAAACCAACAATCTCAACTTCAAAAGCAAAATCCTCAACTCTTACTACCATTTCAGCAGAGACCAAATCAGCTACCTGCCCAATCATTACTAAACCCCAACAATAAAAATCCTTAGAATACTTACATGGTGGAAGGACAACAATTTCCAACTTACATGATCACTCCTCTAGATCTTAATGATGTTCAACTAAGATCTGGTAGGATATTAAAAAAGGAAAAGCCCTCTGTACTTATTCAAGAACAAGACCATTCTGAGGAATATTCTCTACAGCCCAATAAAAGTTTTGAAAGAACATCTCTCCAAAACCAAAATATTGAAAATGAAAAACAAAAAGAACCAATGAACTCAACTCTTATCATTGAGCAACCAGTATCTACTTTTGCACTTCCTTTTCCTGAAAGATTACAAGTTGACATAGGGGTAGAAAAGCAGATTATGTTTCCTAATTATGATTTTCTAGATGAATTGAAAAATTCCTATATCAAAATCCCTTTGTTACAATCCATTAAGAAGATTCCAATCCTAGTTAAAACAATAAAGGAGTTGAGCATAAAGAAACCAAGAAGTAAAGCAAAAGAAACAAAAAGAATTCACTTGGTAGGAAAAATAGTAGACATAATGATGGGAAAAATTGCCATACAAAAATATGTAGATCCAGGAAGTCCAATTGTGAAAACACATATCAATGGAGTTGGAATTCTGAATACATTGATTTATTTAGGAGCAGCAATAAACATCATGAGCAATCAAACCGTGGAACAACTCAAGCTTCCTAATCTTCTTTACACACCTACACTACTGCAATTAGTAGATAGATCTGTAATCAAACCAGATGGTGTGTTAGAAGATATTTCAATGTCCTTAGATTCTTGGGAATACCCTGTTGATTTTATGATCTTAACACCCAAGAACAATCTAGGAGGACATCCACTTATATTAGGAAGACCTTGGCTAGCCACAATTGATGCTTTCATTAGTTGTAGATCTAGTGACATGTATATTTTTTTATGGGAATTCAACTAATAAATTCACTTTATATCCTCCAGCAAGAACAATCACAGAAATAGATGAAAAAGAATGGATTGATGATGAAAATGACATTCAACCTCTCTTTACTATTTCAGACATTAGTGAAGATGGTCAAATCTTGAATACAATGGAAAATTTTGAATCATCTCCAGAATATGAACGTGATCAATTCCAAGAAAATCCAATATTGAATATTTGTCATCTAGGCAGATGTCTATTTATTCTATGGAAGAATTTGGTAGCTCTACAATTGAAATCTTTCCAGGGAGAACATTGAACATAAACAATAACTTGGAGAAATTACAACGGGAAAAGCTAATCAAAACATTACAACAACATTCTACTGCATATGCATGGGAACATATTGACATGAAAGGAATTAGTCCTAAGACTTGTATACGTCACATCTACATTGAGGAAAATTGTAAACCTATCAGACAACCTCAAAGAAGGATGAATCCAAATCGTAGGGAAATTGTGAAAGAAGAGCTGCAAAAACTGTTGAATGTAAACTTCATTTACCCAATTTTAGATAGCCAATGGGTTTCCCCTTTAGTGATTGTGCCTAAAAAGAAAGGTAAATGGAGGGTATGCATTGATTATCGAGAATTGAATAAAGCTACCCTTAAAGATCATTTTCCTTTGCCCTTTATAGATCAAGTGTTAGATACATTAGCAGGTAAGAATTATTTCTCATTCTTAGATGGTTTTAGTGGTTATAATCAAATTCAAGTGGCACTTGAAGATCAAGATAAGACCACATTTACTTGTCCATGGGGAATCTATTCCTACCAAGTACTTCCTTTTGGATTATGTAATGCACCCGCAACATTCCAAAGAGCAGTACTAGGAATATTTTCTGATCTAGTACATGATTGTGTAGAGGTATATATGGATGACGTTATAGTCTCTGGGAATACATTTGAAGAGGATTTATAAAATTTTGAAAATTTTCTTAAAAGATGTAAGGAAGCCAACCTTTCACTAAGCCATGAAAAATGTTTTGTGATGTTTACAGAAGGGATTGTTCTAGGACATCATATTTTAGGAGATGTAATTAAAGTCGATAAATCTAAAGTTGAAGTCATCTCTAAATTATCAATTCCAAATTGTCAAAACGATGTTAGAAGTTTTCTAGGATTTACAGGATACTATAGAAGATTTATAGAAAATTTCACTAAAATAGCATCCCCACTCTTCAAATCACTCACCAAGGATTGTGAATTCAATTGGAATCCTGATTTCTAGTTGGCATTTGAGACTTTAAAAGCAAGAATTTCTGAAGCACCCATCTTGAGAGGTCCAAATTGGAAACCACCTTTTCACATTTCAACAGATGCTTCAGATATCACTCTGGGAGCTGTATTAGGACAAAAAGATTTGATTCCCTATGCCATCTACTATACAAGTAAGAATTTGACTCCCATCGAGTTAAATTATACTATAACTTAAAAGGAATTTTTAGTTGTCGTTCATGCTATCAATAAGTTCAGACATTATATAACAGGCTATGAAACCTTTGTTCATACAAACCACTCTACAATTAGATACTTAATGAATAAACCTATTACTAATGGCAGAGTTACAAGATGGCTATTACTATTGCAAGAATTAAATATTACTGTGCTAGATATACCTGGAAAGCAAAACACAGTTGCTGATTTCTTGTCCAGAATTCAACATATCAAAGATGACACTTCGGTTGAAGATAAGTTTCCTGATGAATATCTTTTTGCAGTGACTAATCAGACCCCTTGGTTTGCAGATATTTCCAATTACTTAGTCACAAGGAAATTGCCTTCACATTTTTTTCCTAGAGAGAAAAGAAAAGTCATTCAAATAAGTGCAAGATACTCATGGATCACTAATGAATTGTATAAAACAGGTCCAGATCTCACGATCAGGAGATGTGTTAGGGAAGATGAAATGCTTGAGATTCTTAAGGCATGTCATGATGAACCGTGTGGTGGACACTTTTCTGACAAGAGGACAACCAATAAAATCCTTTCTTTAGGGTATTATTGGCCATCCATCTTCAAAGATGCCAAATAATATGTTAAGGGGTGTGACAACTACCAAAGGGTAGGAAAACCTGCTTCTTTAAATGGAATTCCACTACAAATTCAGGTACTCATTAAACCTTTTAAAAAATGGGCCTTGGATTTTGTTGGACCAATTAATCCCCCATCTAAGAAAAATAAGTATATATTGGTGTGCACTGATTATGTCACTAAATGGGTAAAGGCTAAAGCATTACCTTTTGCCAATGAAAAATCTGTAGTTAATTTTATTTTTGAGGACATTCTTCACTCGTTTTGGTGTTCCAAGAGAAATTGTGACAGATCAGGGATCTCAATTTACATCTAAAATGTTGAAGAGTCTCATGGAAGATTACAAGATGAAACATAGGAAATCTACCCCCTATCATCCACAAGAAAATGGTCAAGTTGAATCTACAAATAAGGTGATTGAAGGAATTCTCACTAAGACTGTGCGTCTACATAGAAGATATTGGGCAGAAAGGCTTCCTTAAGCCTTATGGGCTTATAGAACTACATGGAGGAACACAACAAGACATACAACCTATGAACTTGTTTATGGAAAACAAGTCATGTTCCCTATGGAGTTTCAAATCAAAACCTTCAAGATGGAAGTCCAATTGGGACTGGATTTATCAGAGGCACAAAAACATAGATTGGAGCAACTCAATGAGCTTGATGAAATCAAGCAAGATGTAGTTCAAAGAACCAATATAGTCCAACAGCAAAGGGCTAAATGGCATGATAAATATATCAAGGAGAAGAAGTTTCAAGTAGGAGATTGGGAACTTTTGTTCGATTCAAAATTCAAAGATTTTCAAGGGAAGTTTCAAACTCATTGGCTTGGGCCATATGAGATTGAAGAAGTTTTTAATAATGGAGCAGTAAGTATAAGAACAATATATGAAAGAAAAATACCTCTTCTTGTGAATGGTCATCGGTTGAAGATATATCAGAAGCCAATTTCAAGAGAGGAGTTCATTAAGATTTTGCAGAATAACTCTGAAATGAAGCTAGTGAAGAAGCATTCTTCTTCTCCACTAACTTAGCCTTTATTTTTCCTATATATAATAATAATAATAAGAAATAAATAAATAAATCGTATGAGTTTGAAAGCCAAACATTGATTGGCTTATTTATACAGAAAATATAGGGTGAAAATCAAATATTTTTGACATCCTATATTTTCCATTTCCTTTCTGTAATAAGTAGTGACAAAAAGCTACATTCATTTGCAGTTCAGAGTCTGCAAATTCATAATCTCATTCCATCTCACTGTCATAACCCATTTCATTTTATTTTTACACTCATATTAGATAGCCATACTTCACTTTTCCTTCTTTTCACATTCTGCAACTAATTCCATTCTGCAGCTAATTTGATTCTACAGCTACAACTTACTTATCAAATCTGGCACAATTGTAAAACTCAAATAAATCATGAATTCAGGAAATTGAAGAATCCAATTTTAAAGACCAAACATGCTAAAAGGTACCCACGGATCAACACCAAAAGAGTTATCAAGCAGAAAGGTTAAGTTCTAAAGGTAAAATGCAAAATTTATTTCAAACATCAAGTTAAAAACATAAGGCATGTATAATATGGTTAATATATGTCTCCTTAATGAGTCATCATTTGATTTGATTGCCACTTCATCATAACACATCTCTGCCACATATTCCATACTCAATACCAAACGGTCCATAATAACTTCATCATATCACATTTCCGCTACACTCTCCACACTCTGTACCTAAACGGTCCCTAATAACTCCATCTGTTAACGATCATGGCTACGATGTGATAAACTTGTCCACGTCTCTCCAAACCCTCGCCATCTACTTATTCCACGCAAACCCATAGTTCTTTTTCATCATACTTGCAGTCAGTCCATTTCATAGACCAGGAGAGTAATTCTGAAGGTTAAGAAATTTTGTGAAACAAAAGCCATGGGATTCATAGTCAGGACAAAGCCAATAGGAGAAAAATATATGGAAGGATACCCACAACTCAAGGAAATGCTGCAGAAGGTTGGATGGCTCAACTTTATTGAAAAAATTGATGGTTTTCACAAAGAGATCACAAAATCTTTTGCTAGATCATTTGATGGTACAAAAGTAGAAATTGGAGACATTAAGTTTGCAGTAATAGAATCCTTCATAACAGAGGCTACAAAAATTCCAAGACATGGTGAAAGATGGTTCAAAAACGAAGAATTCCACAGTGAATCATGGAAAGTAATCCTCAGGAACCCAGGTATGGA
The DNA here is from genome assembly GCA_000404065.3 of Pinus taeda. Classification (NCBI taxonomy): domain Eukaryota; kingdom Viridiplantae; phylum Streptophyta; class Pinopsida; order Pinales; family Pinaceae; genus Pinus; species Pinus taeda. Next base: position 60,439 of record APFE030265193.1, on the reverse strand, counting down.
TGTCTCTGTGTTTAGAAAAGGAATTCCTATTTCAGCACTTAAAAGTAAATGGAGAAGCATGCTTTTGATATTATAGAAATTTATTACCTGCGAGGGGAGATTCGGGTGCATGTATGTCTACCATATACGTTTATTGTTGAACTTTCTAGAAAATGGAGAAATCAATCTTCCTTTCTTCCTGCTAAACAGTTTAAGAAGGATGGCTTCAAATGTATAGATGAAAATAGAATTCATAGACACAACCGTGTACCATCATGGGTTGGTAAAGATACTGGTTGATTTTCATTTGAAAAGAATAGGAGATACTTGGGAAAATTTCCTGATAAGAAACTATTTCCAAGAGGCACCAGAGTCACCTGAAGAAGGTAATGTTAGGAGTAAGAGAAAGAAGAACGGTATAACCATCCAAAGCAAACCTGAGTCCTCAATGAAGAAAAATGATGAAGAGCTAGTATCTGAAGAATTGACAAAGATTAGGAAACAAATCAAGAGAAAAGATAAGATAAGAAAGGAGAAAAAGGGTACAAAGAAGGAGAACGTAAGTCATCTACAACTTAGAAGGAGCTTTAGACTTTGAGGTATGGTAAAGAAGATATCATCAAAGGGGACGAAGTTCATAACTTTAGAAGAAGAAACCCCAGTACCATCTCTTGATAATGTTCCATCTGCACACAATCCTCAAAATTCTCCTGAACAATATTTTGAAGGCAACCCTAGCAAAAGATCTCCAGGCATAGAACCAGTGCAACAACAAATATATGACTATATAGAATCAATGGAAAAGAAAAGTGCCTCAATGGATCCAGAATCCTCTGTCAATCTAGAACCCTCTGTCAATCCACAAGAACCTCTAATTGACTCTCTCAAATAGGAAATCTATGAGTTAGATATATTGAACAGACATATCAAGAAAGAAAATGAAACCTTGAGGGAACAAAGTAAATTGGACAAGGCTATTCATGTTAATACAATTCTGCATCTAGGGTTGTGGTATAAGAAGAATAGGAAGTTGAAGAGGAAGAATATAGGCTTGAACAAAACAATCATTGACCTTAAATATAGCATTCTTATGAAGAAACCCAGAATGGCAGTCACTTCAAAGAAGAGCAAAAGAAGAAAATTGGATTTACTAGCAGAAGTGTCTGAGCAAATGCAATAGGGAAGAAGAATTCACATTTTTGGAAAATTGCATGAGGACATCCAAGGATTTTGCAGTGGGGGTATGTTGAACCTCAGAATTACCCTCTCCTTGACAGATTTTCTCACCTCTTTCCCTTGCTTTTCCATAAGATTACAGATCCAAACCGATGATAAATGATAGGTTTTGTCTTAAGGAAGGCATTAAATGATTGACATGTTATATTTTTATGTTTTTTCTATTTGAATAATTTTTTGCAAATTAGCTACAGAACGCGGCCTATTTTGTAGCTAACTATGTATTCTGTAGCTACTTCCATGGTCTGGCAGGTTCCAGGTGTCAAATGAAGAATCTGCCACATGGGCATCTCTAGAATCATCTCCACATGGATTCTATCCTATTCACTCATCCCATATTGACAAGAAATCAAGCTCAAGATTGTAATCAAAGGTGGAGTCAAGCATATGATACCTGGAAGAAATAGGACTCTTTGTTTGCTCTTTTGTCTTAATCAATATATCTAATAGTTATGTTGTAAGCATTAACTCAGATCAACCTCATATGTTAACGGTTCTGTTGGAAACATCTCGCTCGAATTTAAGTTACCTGTAGCTGATCAGATGTTTACACAGTTCTATTGTAATACGTATGAGCCACCTATAGCTAGTTTTCCTGAAAGACAGTTATGATTATTTCCTTTTAAATACTGGTTGTACAAAACCGAAGGGGGTTCAGAGAATTTTATCTATTAAGTTCAGACTTCTAGCTCTGTATTTTGGGAATTTTTTCTTTTCTATATTATAAGTCGTGTGTTGACCAATGATCGTTTAAGAGAGAATTTTCAATTAGTTAGCAGCTCAACCCAGTAAGTTGCAGAGAGCCCCTACACTAAAGGAGGTTTTCTTTCCATTCATTTTCTGTTTAGTTTTAATTTCATTATTTTCTTTTAGCATTATTTATAACTTAGGTTGATTTATTTTAGTTTTGATCAATAGAATAATGTTAAAGCCCAATTGTGAAGTCTTGTTCTTCCAACACATTTCATGAAAGGAAATGATTTTGTTTCTAAACAGAGTAAGGTTGAAGTAATGAGAATGCATTGTTGTCTAGCTTACTCACTGTTTTGTTATTTATTTTCTAGGAAAGATTTGTCAATCCACTGCGTTAATGAATGTTTTGATCACCATTTCAAGTTGATACTCATCCTAAACTAAATGGTTAAACATTCACTTCGCACAATGGTTGAAATCAATCAGTTACCTTTTGCATGTTTCATTTAGTTCTCTAGATCATAAAGTACAAAAAGTTGCTTGTATCCCATCTCAAGAAGGTTATCTTTCAAAATTGAAGGTTAGAGTAACTAGAAGTACTTCAGTTGATTTCATTCTTTGTATTTATTTCAACATGCATTACAACTTCACCCTTAATTTTAAGAATTAGATTCATGACTTAGGATTAATGGCGAGATAGGACAAATGCTCCGTTTTTCCTTTCTTTAAATTATATTTTGACTAGTTTCAGCTCTTGGTTCACCTTTAGGAAGTTTAGGTTTAGTTTCTCATCGTTTAGATTGTACATCATTAGGAATCAAAGAATAGAAACCCCCAAAATAATATAAAATACAAAACAACGAAGTAAGAAGGTTTAACTAAGTACATATAGTGCACTACACTTCATCAGCTCACAAACCTCGATTGATAATTTATGCAAGCAATTTAGGACAAAAATGACTAAACAACCACCTTGATGTCATGCCTCTGCAACAACTTGAGACAACCACTGACCTTGTTTATGAGATAAATCAGGCCTATGATACTATGTCTGATCCACAAAAGAGAAAAGCATATGATGATCTTGTTAGGTCCCTATAATATTAGTGATCCCCCCATTACTATTGTTGTTGTATCCCTTATTGTTATTATTGTGCCCCTATTGTTGCCATATTGTTATTATTGTGCCCCATAGAATCCCTCTATTTTTATTTTTGTGCCTTTATTTATTATTGTTAGGTTGGCTTGGTTATATTGTGACCCCGTAGACTCCTATATATAGAAAAGAGGTTTTGTCATTTGAATCATCTAAGAATTGTTCATTTGTGTAATGTAAAGGAGGTTGCCCCCTCGAAGAGGCTTATTTCTAAGGCATTGATCTATCTTTTCTATCTTTTTGTGAGCTGGTTTCATAACATTTGGTATTAGAGCTTTGGATTCTAGGGTTTTTCTGCTCCAAATAGGTCATCATGGAATTTTCGCTATAACTGTTTTGCTGCGACGTTTCAAAAGCGGGAAAAAAAACCCATTTGAGTAGAAATTGCGCTAAACCTTGGGTCTAAATTTTAAAGCTTGTCTCGCTATATTTTCGGAGATATGATCTGAGGAAGTTAAGGTTTTTGCAAGATCCATAATCTAAGCTAAAACAGGTCATCACGGGATAATCGCTATAACTATTTCGCTAAGAAGTTTTAGAAGCTAAACCAAAAACCCATTTGAGAAGAAATTGATCTAAACCTCGACTCTGAATTTCAGATCTTGTAGCGCTATATTTTCGGAGATATAGTCTGAGGAATTTAGGGTTTTTGCAGACCCCAAAATTACATTCCAAACAAGGCACCATGGGAAAATCGTCATAAATTTTGTTTTGAGCATCAGATTGAAATTTCATAAGAACTTTCAGAAAGAGGACGGCCTATAGTTTTCTTTGTATCATTTGCAGATACTAAGGTCGAAACAGTGGCATGTGGCACTTTATACAAGTGCGCTCTTCTGAAAAGTTATATAATCAGGTCATCTTGGGAGATTGTGCATAAATATTTCTTGGAGAATCCAATTTCGATTAGACTAGTGACATTAGAAAGAGGACGCATAGGGATACTATAGTTCGTGATTTCAGAACTGGAAGATCCAAAATTATAGAGGTACATCAGATTCAATATCGAGCTCCTACAAGTGAAAAATGGTGTGTATTTTTTAAATTTTTGCATAAACTTGATTTGAAAAATTAGTTTGATGGAATTCAAAGGGCATAGTGAAGCATTATTATCAGTAATTGATGCCCCAAAGAAAGAAAATGGAAACACCTAGTAAGCAACTTGAAAGCTCTAGCATGACTCATGAAGAAGAGGAAGAAATGCAACATAATATATCAATATTACGAAACCAAGTGCAACAAATTTCACTCGCACAAAACGTAACAAAAAATAAGATGGATGGTTTAAAGAAAGACGTAGAAGCTAAGATGGATGGTTTAAAGAAAGGTGTAGAAGATAAGTTGAGTGAATTGTAAGCTAATATGGACGGCGTGGAAACTAAGATGGACGGCGTGGACGCTAAGATGAATGGCATGGATGATAAGATGGAAGAATTGAAGATAAATTTGAATAAGTTGCTACAAGAAATGGTCACTAATGGTGAAAGGGTAGTAAAGGAAATGCATGATGAGAACAAAATAAATGTTAATCATGATTTCATAGACTCTAATGTTGGATTGAAGACCCACCATGTTC
>APFE030265193.1:26088-45024 GCA_000404065.3 Pinus taeda | reverse complement strand
CCCCCCTCTACGGGTTTCGGGGCAGCGCCCTGAGAAAATTTTTTTTGGACCCTATATTAGGTTGGGCGAACCTACCTATGGTTTTTTGGTCCATAGTTTTCGACGCGATGGTTTTCGGTCCATGGTATTGGATGCTTCGGCATGTATAAATATGTATTGTAACATTGAAAGGAATATAATGAAAAATCAAGCTGGTAGTCTCGGTTCTGAGATCCAGTGGGAAATCTCTGTGTATATGTGTTTTATGGGTTAATGCTCTCGCATTTTTATTTTCTTGTGATTTAGAATTCGTATGCAGGTAATTTCTGTACGGGGTTAAAACCTACAACTATAGGTACAATCTACGGCGTGTGAATCAATGAGCCGGTGTCGAACACTCGTAGAATCATCCGATCGGAGGCCAATGATGAAAACCCCGCATCGAACACGAAGAACCTGCCATTGAGGCATGCAGGCTCCAAGGTACCTGAAGGGAGACTCTAGGTCACTTTCCTGGATAATGAGCTGAAGAAGTGATCTTGATCGAAGGTGGGCCATAATGTTTCCCACATCATCGACATGAGACGGAGAGGGACAATATGTTTTGTGTGAGATATCGGAGGGAGGTTGAGTATTCTGCGGAGGTCAACTTCTCTTGAACATATCGATGGCACAATGACGGAGTTGGCAGTATTTGATGTCAAATGATCAGGGGTCATGATGACGAGACGATGAGCAGATGAGTGGTCAAAAAGGATAACCCAAACTCATGGAGGCAAATGTGAAATGAGATGAGATGTTCCCACCTAGACACGAATGCAGAAAGTGCCATGTTCAAGAGCGACATACTGCCAACGACGATGATTACGGTTCCTTTATCCCCCCACCATTTCTGGTGAGTACCCCGGTTATTTTTGGATGGAAAGCTTGACGGGGATATCATATGCTTGAATGGTGTCATTACGATAGAATCCAATGTCATTACAGTTTTAATGAGTCTGACAAAGGAAAAACTCCGCGTCTTTTCATGTTTAGAGAGTTTGAAAAGACAACAAAAAGAAAACTCCAGGGGTGTCCTTTTTCGTAAAGTTGTGTCTCCCGAGCCCGAAAAAGTATAAAACGATGCTCGAAAGAACTGCCCGGTCATTACAACCGAGGAGTACTTTTCGTAAGTAGTGACATCGACCTGAAAAAGTAAAAAAGCGACCGATATCACGTCGTTTCGTTCCCATTAACGAACCTGAAACGACAAAGGCACAACGATCTTTTCATTCTTTATACGGTCGGAAAAAGAGTTTAAAAACGACTGCCTCTTATTTACGTTTAACGAGTCAAGAGGAGTAACTCGGCAATCTTTTCACATTTAGCGAGTCAGAAAAGAGCTAAAAGATGACTCCATAGTAACTTTTTCGTGTTTTTACCGAGTCCGAAAAAGTATAAAATACAACTCGTTTCACCATCGAAGTTGCGTAAAAGACCTGTCGCTGCACAAGAAGCAAACGCAAAACCCATTTTCGACCAAAAATACATGCCTGTTCTGATGACGATTGTATGTATATGCAGATGTGGGCCCAGAGTGACCAGCCGGCCTATCCCCTACAACGCGGAGAGGCCAACCTGCAGTCGACCCTCAGGCAGGGGGTGCCGTGGGGGAGGAGCTGATACAGAATCTCAAGGGGCTTGCCCAAGGGATTCCTGGTTATACTAGATTGGCAGATGTGCCCTTCGCATATCAGAGGCACACAGTAGGGGTGCCGACTCGCGTCCATCGTCTGTTGAGACGATTGGTGCGCGCGGTGATGTGTTATCATGAGCACCACCGTGGTTAGACTCCTAGGTTTTATTTTCTGCATATTTTTTGAGAGACATGTGTCTCAGATGTACGGAGAACACAGACTCTATCCAGACATGTACATTTATTTTTTGAGCGCCTCGATGCGCCACACATGACTTCTTGTATTATGTTGATTTACATATTATGCAAATGTCTGTCCAATACATAGTTAGCTAATGCATCGGTTACTGCATTAAGTCATCTTGGAATATGTTGATAAGTAATGTAATCAAAATCTCTTTCCAATAACTTAACACGTATATACAACCTTAAAATACGATGATCTCTGACGGAATAACGCCCGTTGAGCTGGTGGACTACAAGTTGAAAATCTAAGTTTACAACCAATGTGCGAATTCCGAGGTTGATCGCCTCAGCTAATAATTCAATCACAGCAATATACTCGGCAACATTGTTTGTTGTACAACCTAGACACACCCCTTGCATATCTACCAACTCACCACGAGGATCGTAGATCACCCATGCCGCAAATGACAAGTTGCGGGTGCTGCGGGAAGCACCATCAGCGAAACCAACGTAAGGTGATCCAGACATCTATTCAAGAAGCAAAAGACACAATAAGCAGCAATCATGCCAACACACTGAGACAAAAACTAAACAAACACGCACACACAACACACTTCTGAAAGCTTACGTATGTACAAAAAGAGAGAGTGCCTGGACTTAGGCGTAATATTTCTTGAGATAAAGCCCATTTCGGGGCCTGTCCAGGGGATTACCTTCATAATCTATAAGCTCATAAGCACCTTTTTGTAAAATGCGTTTCACAATATAGGGCCGATGCCACATAGGCTCGCGTTTTCCTGCTCCCAGCTTATCGTTAGCTTGATCATAAAGCAGTACTAGATCTCCCTCAATGAAAGAGCGGGGATTAACAACGTTATCGAAGTGAGTTTTCACTCACTTCTTCTGAGCTTCGATAGCTAGGGAGGCTAGACGACGAGTCTCATCCAGTCGTTCTAAGTAAAGAAGTCGCTCTTCTACAGGGGTAGTATCGGGGAGTAACTCGACGGCTAATTTCAGTGAAGGAATCTCACACTCAATGGGAAGGGTCGCCTCCAGTCCGTAAACTAACTGGAAATGAGTGAAACCAGTGGCGTCCTTCACGGAGGTGTGATAGGCCCACAAAGTGGAGAACAACATCAGATGCCAACTAGACTTGTGCATGCCAAAAGTTCTTTGAAGCATCGTGACCAACACCTTGTTCACGGCTTCCACTTGACCGTTTGCCTGAGGATAGTACGGAGTCGAACTATCATGCCTAAGACCTAGCTGGGTTGTTAACTCGGCCATCATGTGATTACGAAAATGTTTTCCGTGATCAGTGACGATAGCTTGTGGAACTCTGAACCGCGAAATAACATGATTAAACAGGAACTGCGTCGCGGTGTGACCGTCTTCTGACAATGTAGGCATCGCCTCGGCCCATTTCATAAAATAATCTACAGCAACGATGATGTATCCATGCCCCCTGGCCGAGCGAGGGTTACAGGTCACATAATAGATGCCCCATTTGGCAAAGGGGCCGACGGTTACAACAGGGTGCAGCGGGGCAGGGTGTGCACGCATCTTTCATTGGTAAATCTGGCATTCATGACAGGAGCGGACAGCAAGAATGCAATCCTTGAAAATGGAAGGCCAGAAATAGCCAGCACAGAGGATTTTCTGTGCAATGGCATATCCAGACATGTGACCGCCACAAGCACCAGAGTGGCAGTCATTTAGAACTCTCTCAGCTTCTTCGAAGGTTAAGCATCGACGAAGAACCGAATCAACACCGAGACAGTACAGGGTGTCCCCAACAATGCGATATGGTTGGGCTTGGTGTCGAATCCGTCGGCGAGCATCCTTAGAGGTCTCGGGACGGAAAGAGGACGTCTGCAAGTAGACAATAATGTCCTCGTACCAAGGATCTAGGGTGCTGATAAGGAAAAGAGTTTCATCTGGAATAGAATCCTCTATCTGAGAGGAGGCAGCGGCGAATGGCAAAGAACACAACAATTCGGCAAAGACGAGTGATTTCTTAGACTTGGCAGCAGTAAATTCCAAGTCAAACTCTTCGAGGATGACGATCCACTTTGAGTATTTTCCCCCCAACAATTGTCGTGACAGAATGTAAGTCATGGGGTTGCAATCGGAGATCACCGTCGTAGTACACAACAAGATATAGTGATGGAATCATTGGACAGCGCAAACAGCAGCGAGGGCCAACTTTTTGACATATGCATATCGAGTTTTCGTATCTAGCAAGTTGCGACTAAGGTAGTAAATGACATGTTCGATGCCATCGTCGTCGTCTTGTACCAAAACCATACCTATGGTGGTATCAGTGGCGGCCAGGTATAATGTATAATCACGATGATAATTGGGAGGTCGCAACAAAGGGGCGGAAACTAGAAGAGTTTTGAGACGTGCAAAAGACTCTTCGGCTATGGCATCCCATCAGAATGGGGTGTCACTCTTAAGTAACCATGTGAAACCCTTTTCCACTTCGGCATAGTTTGGTATAAATCGTCGTAAGAAATTAGCTTTGCCCTGCAAGCTCTGCAGTTGGCGCAAAGTAGCAGGGGGAGGAAGATTCAAAATTGCCTCGACTTTAAGGGGATCCAATCGGAAGCCCTCTCGGGAGACGATAAACCCGAGAAGTCGGCTAGACTCGATGCAGAAGACACATTTATGCGGGTTTAGTCGGATATTATAGTGTCAACAGCGAAGAAAAATCTCGCGAAGATGGGATGGGTGGTCTGAGCGCTTGGCTGAATGAGCGGGAAGGTCATCCAGATAAGGCTGTACGATGTGCCGAATATCGTGAAAGGCGTAAGACATCGCACGTTGGAAGGTGGCGCCGGCATTTTTAAGACCGAAGGGGAGCTTTTTGTAAGCGAAAGTACCCCACGGACAGATGAAGGTCGTCTTGTGTTGATCAGTAGGGGCGATATTAATCTGGTTGTAACCAGAAAAGCTGTCCATAAACGAATATATTTCACTTCCCGCACAGTCGTCAATGAGTTGGTCAATGAACGGTGTGGGGTAGTTATCTTTTGGGCAGGCTCGATTAATCTCGCGATAATCGACACAGACGCGAATGGTACCCTGTTTTTGATCTACAGTGACAATATTTGAGACCCAATCTGTAAGTGGGATAGGATAGATAAATCCAGCTTTAAGAAGTTTTTCAACTTCCGCTTTGATAGTTGCTGCCTTACGAGGGTGCACGGGACGCAAACGCTGACGAACAGGTTTGGCTCCGGGATACGTAGGTATCTCATGCACTACGATGGATGGATCGATACCGGGCATCTCTTTGTAGGACCATGCAAAAACATCACGAAATTCGCGAAAAAGCGCTATATATATTTGAATCTCCTCAAGAGTGAAAGTGACTCCTATATAGATGTTCTCGACAATCCCTCGTTTGGCAGAGATGTCGATGGGTTGAGTCTGTGTGATGTTCCCTAAATTCCCTTCAGACGATGTTTGATAAATCTGAATGGGCGTCTGAAGAGGCTGTGAAGGGAGACATGAACCAAACCGCTCGAGACAAAGCAGTGTTTCCCGGAGGGTAGGGAGAAAGGAGGAACGGTGGTGAAGATGTGACCACGGATGTTCTTCCAGAGACATGGTCTCTATAATGGCCTCGTCGGAAGGAAATATTTCCTTTAATGGATCCGAGGAGGTGTATTCTCCAAACCAGGGGGGGAAATCATCTGGGTCAAGAGCCCCACTTGAAGCAGCGGGTTCAACATGAGAGGCCGATGCGGCAATGATTTCGATGTAGTTGAGCTCGGCTGGACTCAACAGAATCTCCTCACCCCACGATTCTATCTGGTCGACGGGGGGAAGGGCCCAGGGATCAGAACGAACCGAAATCATAGAGATAGAGGCGAGGTTGGGAGGTGGGAGGGAGAAAACACCCATAAGGGCGGGATCTTTGAAGAGCTTGGCTCCCACACTCTCAAAAGGAACGGAGGTATGTTCAACGAAAGGTACATTTCCCTCAGAAGAGGAAGCGAAGAAGGAAAGCTGGTCTACCATGACAATTTTCCCTTGGTGAGGGAAATGAATGACACGGAAGAGGGATGAAGCCACGGCACACATGGCATACGTCCAACTCCGGCCCAGAAGGAGGTTGTATGTGAGATTCGTGTCAACAACCTCAACTTCTACTTCCACGGTTTTCCCTTCTAAGGTGATTGGTAATCGTTGAAGAATACCATAAGGACGGGATTCTCTCCCATCAAAAGCTTCCAAAGTCGTAGGAGACTGGCTTAGAGTCGGAGACCCGATCGCTTTCCAACAAGCAATAGACATAATGCAAGTTGATGCGCCCTCATCAATAACTGTACGATGAATCTTCTTCGAGTTGATGATGACTTGGATAAGAAAAGCGATCTGATGAGGCAGCCTCAGGACATGGCTCTCGAGATCAAAGGTAATCAAATCCGAATCTGCCGGGTCGATGCCACCGATGGTCGATAGCAAGGACTTCCTCTGAGGGGGGCAGCACTGGAGAACTTCTAAGGCGGACATAGCTAATGGAGCCTGTGCTAAGTCCTCTACGATGCTATAGTGCTGGGCAGCACGAGCATTCGGGTTGTAAGAAGATCTTCTGAGTACTCCTTTAGGAGGGGGTCGGATTGTCGTCTCAGTATTTGGTCTCTCGATATGGAGTGGACCAGAGCTGGACGAAGGAGCACTTGAGGGAACGTCGGGCTCCTTCCCGGCGGATGAAGGATACTCCTTTGCTCGAGTCGTTACATGAACAGGGATAGATCCATCCATGAAGACTTGGGAACCAAAGGGAGAAGAAGATGGATCAGCCACCATTTGAGTCTGCTGAGAGGGAAAAGGCTCTTTAAGTACCGCAGGAACCCCAAGAGTGCTTTTTAACAAACGACTAACTTCGGACCGCCTAGGGCAGTCCTTAGTATAGTGATCCTCCTCACAAATGAGGCAAGGATACTTGGGTTTGCGCTTAGCTCCTTCCTCGGTTGGAGGTTTGGAGGATTCCTGTTTAGGTTGCTCAGATTTATTTTTTCCTTTTCCCTTTTTCTTTCCTTTCGAGGCCTTACCCGTCGTGGTGGACTGAACGGCGTTAACCTCGGAAGTACTACCAAAATTTGAACCACCCTGAGAAGTTTTTTCGTTAGAAGCACCTCACTTTTGCTTCCCAGGGTTTGAAGACGATTTTTTAGAGGCTGGGTTCACAGAGCCAATAACTCCATCGACAGATGGCTTCGGCGGAGCCTTGGATGTACCGGGTCTCGGGGCGTCCGGAAAATACTCATATAAGGTACCTGACTGAGAGTAAACTAAGTCCAGGTACTGAGCGCATGCGATCGCTTGCTCTTCAGTCACGCAGGCTCCCATAGCAATGTCCCGTGCAATCTTAGGGACAAAGGAAGTCATGAACCAATCGGTGAGGAGTTGATCAGGAACCCAAAACTTGATCAACCTGCGACGCCTTCTCCATTCATGTATATGATCGGAGATATGCGTAGCTGTATCCTGCTTAAGAGATGTAAGGAGGTGAGTCCCTGTCTCGTACCGAATGGGTAACTGAAAGTGATTAAGGAATGCCATAGCCAATGAATTAAAATCTCGAAATGACGCGCGGGTCAATTCAATATACCATTTAGCGGCAGAACCAGTGAGAGTCCTCTGAAAGAGGCGAAGTCGAATCGAGTCATCGAGCCATGAATTAGATGAACACCATAAGTGATACGTCATCACATGAGCTTGAGGGTCCTCTCCGGCTTTTTCGTCGAATTTGGGACAATCACTAGGTATCTTAGTTGGAACTGGTGGCCATTGTGGATTATGCAAAATGGGATCATTTGTTAACTTCGACACATCGGGCAGTTCCAACGTCACTAGAAATGGTAGCTGCGGGTTGAAGGACATTTGTCCGGGATATGAGGTAGGGCCAGAATTCCATCCAATTGCGGTTGCCCCCACTAGACTTGTCCAGATGGGCCAGGTCCAAAAGGGCCTTGTCGAGATGGACCAGGTCCAAAAGGACCCTGTCCATAAGAATTTTGTCCATAAGGGTTATTTCCGGAACCGGATGGTTGATACTAGTTCTGCCCCCCAGCGCCCCATTGGTTACCATACTACCTTGCAGGTTGTTGATAATTTTGATAAGGGTTGGCCTCCGTTGTTGGTAATTTTGATACGGGGTATATTGATTTTGCCCCTGGGGTTGCTGGTATCCGTACTGAGCCTGGGAACCAGGCGGCATTTGATGAGAAGGTTGGGATTGATACCCACCTGAATACGGAGGTTGGGATTGGTACCCATCCGAATAAGGAGGTTGGGATTGATACCCACCTGAATAAGGAGGCTGGGATGATACCCACCTGAATAAGAAGGTTGGGATTGGTACCCACCTTGATTCTGGGGTTGATAACCGGGTTGAGGCTGCGAAGCAGGAACCATCCGCATGCCCGGTTGAGCCGCCCCAGAAGGATATCCTTGTGAAGGTTGGGCCATCTAGCCGGAAGGTTGTCCTGGTCGGATCTGAGACGGCCCCATTTTCCCAGAAGGTTGAGCTTGCTGAGCGACGGGCTGCCCTTGTGCAACCGAAGGTTGTCCTTGTAGACCAGATGACTGCTGAGCGGTGGGCAGGCCTTGCTATGCGTAAGGCTGGCCACTTTGCCCAGAACGGTAGCCTTGTTGGTTTCCGGTTTGACCTTGCTGACCGTAAGGTTGTCCTGGGTTCCCATGGGGTTGCCCTGAAGGGTAGCCCTGCTAGGGCCCAGGTTGTCCTTACTGAGCATAGGGTTGTCCCGGGTTTCCAGAAGGTTGCCCAAGATACGTATAAGATGGACCACTAGAGGCTAAAGGTTGTCCCTGATAGGGTTGTCCTTGTGAGCCTCTAGGTTGACCTGGGTAGTTCTGGCCATAATACTGTTGCCAATGATTAGGCTGCGAGTAAGATGGTTGACCCTGGTATGGTGGTCCTTGAGATGGTTTTCCTTGACCCGGATGGAACTAGCCACCGCCATATCCGGCAGTACCCCAAGCCACATTCAATGGAACTGAACCCTCAACATAGGGCTCATTCGGCAAGGAGGTATACAAATAATGATTGACAGGATCATAATAGGGGCCTTTCCCGCCTGGGTTCTGGACATTATGCAAGTACTGGGAATTTCCCCCCCTGCCAAAATAGCATTAGAAAGAGGCGGGGCACCACTTGCGGGATGGACAACTCTAGCAGTATGTGTCGATGGACCACTTTGTACTGGGCCTCGAGATGGGCCTGCAGCAGAAGTGACAGGAGCAGATGCTGTAACGGCACTAACCACTGGAGTTGATGACGCGACACAAACGAACGGATTGGTTGGAACTGCTGTAACAGCAGTATGGTGAACTTGGGAAATAAACGGTCCTGTGGTAGGGACGATGTTTTGATCCCATATAGAAGAGGAAGTCGCAGAGTTCATAGCATCCCTTAGAGATCTATAACGCGCCGGCACTGTGATACCGAGAGGTGTGACAGTGTAGGGCGTAGAGATAACCGGGGATGTAGCTGCAATGGGAGTGTCAATACTCGACATAAAGGGCGTCCCACTTGACACAGGAGATGTATCCTCCATATCGGAAGAAGCCATCGGAGATGCAACACCAACAGGAGTAGTGGGAAAATCCTCTTCCGAGGGCTCCCAAACAGGGTTCCAAAACAAGTCGTAAAGCTCATCATCTGGAGCACGAGAGTTCAACGGTTGGACACTCGGAACAATAGGATGAGTGTCACCACAAACCGATGTCTCAGGGGCAGTAGAAGATGGAGACCCTTGGTCACTTGGGACAGGAGACGGGATCGATGGATCCGCCAGGATGATCAAACAAAGACCCTAAATAAGCTAACAATAAGAAACCCTACTCAAAACTAAACACAAACAAGATCTACCAAGGTGAATGTTATCGTGGCCGAATAAATTTTTATGACATTAGGACACAACTTGACCATTTCATGTTTTAAGAGTCGAGAAAAGGACAAAATATGACTCTAGTCGCCTTCGAATGTTTAAAGAGCCCGAAGTGACAAATGCTCAATAGAACCTTTTCTTTTACAGAGTCCGAAAAGGATCAAAAAGTGACTGCTCTGGAGAAACTAGGCAAGGGTTTTACCAGACAATCCGTAAAACTGCTTATACACCTTGGCAATCGTATGAAAACCAAGGAGTTTCTGTACTGCAGTCAATCTTCCCGAATGCTGTGTTCGATACATTACGGCTTGTAAGGCGGCAGACACGACTTCCTATGGATCAAGGATAAAAAACCTAGTGGAGTCTCCCCATATATACGCGACGGTACGTGGGAGCCCAAGTCCGTGCTAGACCACAATCGAACCACACTAGGAGGAATCACCCAACCTTAATGTGGGAACAAAAGTGACTAGGTTTAACAACGCCGGAGCACGTCTCTAGCCTAGATGTCTAAAATGTGAGCGTTATGTTCCAATGCGTTTTTAAGTTCATTCAGTTTATTTTATGGTTGATATTTAGTTAAGTTTCGATTTCAGGTCCTACCGTATGTGATCTTTCACAATTGCCTAGATGCAAGCTATATGCCAAAGAATACCATTTCGTTCGATGAATACTAACTACGAGAAGGCTAAGAATTTTCAATCAAAGAAAATGAGAACAATCAATCAAACACCCTAATGCAGTTAATGGCAAATAAATAAAACTTTTTCTTTTCAATAATACAAATCAATGAAAAGTTCTATTCCATTAACTATTGAACGCAAAAGAGATTATTTGATTTCTTTTCCAAAGGCACAATGCACTAGAATGAATTTTGAAAGAAAATAACACTGAGCAAAGAGGCAAATTCACTCAATGAAGACACAATGAAATCCCAAGACAGTAAAACAGTTCTCCAAATCGAAAGGAAAACAAAGGCTTGTACGAGCTATGTGATCTAAGCTCAAACAAGGCTAGAATGAAATCCAAGCAAGAAAAAGCAAGTCACTCGGAAATCAATCAAAAACACTTCAACAATCACTGAACGAGTGTAAAAAGCAATCACAAAGTCAACTGGACAATCAAGAAACCCAAAACTCCCACGGAAGGCTCGACACACACGGCCACTAGATGCCCTAGGGTTGAGGTGTGAAATTGATGGAAAGAGGCAAACACCCGAAGGACAAAGGTTGAGAACCAGTCAAACAGGGATCAAACGCACTCCAGTAATTGAAAAAGACGTGGCAAAATGCAAATCCAATCTCAGAAGGCAGGCAAACAAGTGGACTCAAAAGCTAAGAGGCTTAGCATGACTGTCAGGCTGTAACTCGCGCTAAACAGGGATTGGCGCGGGTTGTCAGTTAGCAACAAGGGCCACTAGCGTGACTGTCAAAGGAAAAACTGCGCTAATGAAGTTTGCCAATTTCAAAAGAAAAATAAGCAGTCCAGGGCTCGGTTTACAGTATCTAGGCAAGCCAGGAAGCAAGAGGCAGCAAGAAATTCAAACCAAAAAGCTATCCAAGCAAGCAAACAAGAGAAATCCAAAGAGGCAAGACAAACTCCAAGTTGTTCGGTCCGTAAACCAAACCGAAGATTGACTGAAGTGGCTTTGATCTACTTCACTACTGCAAAGAAACAGTGTTTCGAAGGCTATTTGGCCGTGCTTCAGACTCCGTCTAAGTTTACAAATCAAACAACAAGCTAAACTCCCCAGCGGAGTCGCCAAATTGTTGGAGAGGTAAATCCCCTCTACGGATAGAGGCGATCCCTACTAGCCCAGAATGGGTCTAGCAACAATCAAACAATGCTATCACGCAAGTTCCTAATTGCAAATAAAAGGCAGGTGATGAAGACCTACTTGAGTTCCAACGCTTTTGTTTGTAGAAGCGACGTCGCCCATGCTCCTTTTTCTTGGCCGGTCACAGTCCTCCACTATCTCCGTGAATGGACACCTGCACACAAAGAGAACAACACAAACACAAGCGTGAAATCTAATATATGCAATTATACATCAGTCAGGAAGGATGTAATTCAACATCAACCATTACAAGTACAATGAGAATGGAACCATAATGATAGTCATCTATTATTAATAATCAACAAAGGAGAATACAACCAATGTCCTGACATCAAGTCCTCCTTTGGTTGGGTGCTCAGCTACACAAGTCTTGCAAAGCTTGAAGGGATGAGGGACAAGCTCTCTCTCTCTTTGGTGACAAGGTCTCCTTACTTAGGTTAAGCCTTATGGACACAAAGAAGGCTCTTGCAACTCTAATCTCTTGATATCTTCCTTTCAGCACCAGTATAATTACCACTACCACTACCACTAGCTTTCTCAAGGCATGGAGACAAGCTTTTATAGATGAAAAGGAAGGGATAAGATCAATCACAACAATAATGGATTTGGCTTCATCACTTGGAAACTTCTATGGAATGGTGGCAAACTACCTCCCATTCAAGAAGATTCGAAGCCAAACCATCCTCACTTAACTTGGATTCAGTTGGTGAGTGAGTTGGATAGAACTTTCGAAGGTTGATTGGTTCAAAACTTTGCCCAAAAAGGTTGGCGCGATTATGACTCTGGGACAGAGCGCTAATGGCGCGCCCCTTTTATAGGATTTTCCCCATTGGCGCGGGCAGTACATAGTGGACCAGTGCTAATGTAAAAAGGGTCATTTTTAAGGGCAAGGTGCAGGAGATGTCTTCAGGGCATATGAAGCTCATGTTCAGAGGTGAATGATGCAAGTGGTTTCAAGTCTTGTCACTTCTCACAAGTCCCGGAATGAGTCCTCCAAGATACGGGAGAGGGGTAACAGGGACGGTGACAAACGGTGACAAATTACTGTGTAACAATATGTATTGAATAGCCCAATGCTTTCCATTCCAATGGGTGGTGTTGATGTTGTACTAGGAGTCCAATGGCTACAACCCTTGAGTACAATAGCTTTTAATTTTCAAGAACTTTTCATGAAATTTTCTGCAGAAGGAAAGAGAGTTGAATTAAGGATTATTACATGGAAGCTGGGAAAGATAATAAGCTCTAACGGTATGAAAAAAGCTTCTAAAGAAGGAATAATGAGGTGTAATTGCACAATTATTTTCGCTAGAGGTTCCCACATCGAAATCATCTATTTCTCCACATCTGCAAAAAGTCTTGGACAATCATTCCAAGGTATTTGAGACTCCCAAATGTCTCCCACCTATTCGTGATCATGGTCATGCTATTCATTTGATTCCATGAAGTGTTCCTCCAAACATCAGGCCATACAGATATCCCTATGCCCAAAAGAGTGAAATCGAACGTATGGTTATAGAAATGCTAGATGCTGGAATAATTCAACTTAGTCAAATTTCTTTCTCTGCTCTAGTAGTATTAGTTCACAAGAAGGATGGATCATGGCGTTGTGTCCAGATTATAGGGAGCTCAACAAGCTCACTATTAAAGATAAATTTCCCATTCCAGTCATTGATGAATTATTGGATGAATTGCATGGATCAATTTACTTCACCAAGTTGGATCTTCGTTCAGGATATCATCAAATTCAGAATGAAGACTGAAGACATTCCAAAAAAAACATTTAGAACTCATGAGGGTCATTATGAATTTTTGGTCATGCCTTTTGGCTTACTAAATGCACCTTCTACATTTCAAGGTTTGATGAATTCCATTTTCAAACCCTTCCTTAGAAAATTTGTGTTAGTATTTTTTGATGATATACTAATCTACAACAAGTTTTGGAAGGATCATGTCCAACATGTTGACATGGTGCTCAAACTATTGAAGGAGAAATAACTATATGTAAAAATCTCCAAATGTTTCTTTGGAGTACAAGAGGTGGAATATCTGGGACATATTGTATCTCATGAAGGTGTTAAGGTAGACCCTAGCAAAATTAAAACCATTAAGGAATGGAAAATCCCCACATCCATAAAGCATCTACGAGGATTTCTCGAGTTGATAGGGTATTATTGCAAGTTTGTTAAGAATTATGGGAGAATAACAACACCTCTAACAACATTATTGAAGAAAGATGCATTTTCATGGACTCCAGAAACAATGAAGGCCTGTGAACATCTTAAAGACACAATGTGCCAAGCACCAGTGTTAGTTACACCGAACTTCACAAAAACCTCTATTGTGGAATGTGATGCCTCGGGAAATGGAATCTATACTATTTTAATGCAAGAAGAAAGACCCATTTCTTTCGAAAGTCGTCCAA
Organism: Pinus taeda; assembly: GCA_000404065.3. Taxonomy (NCBI): domain Eukaryota; kingdom Viridiplantae; phylum Streptophyta; class Pinopsida; order Pinales; family Pinaceae; genus Pinus; species Pinus taeda. Next base: position 30,997 of record APFE030265193.1, on the reverse strand, counting down.
TAAAAGGAAAGCATTTACACAAAACTATTTATGAGAAGGAAATGTTGGCAATACTACATCGACTTAAGAAATGACGACCCTACCTAATGGGAAGACACTTCAAGGTAAAAACAGATCATGATCGTCTTAAATACTTTTTAGAACAAATATTATCTTCAGAAGAGTAGCAAAAATGGGTCATAAAGATGTTGGGTTATGACTTTGAAATCATCTACAGAAAAAGGAAGAAAAATGTTGTGGCAGATGCTCTCTCAAGAAAGGATGAGGATGTGGAAGTATTTCTTTGCGCCATTTCTATTATCCAACTAGATTGGATAAATGAAGAAAGGGATGAATGAAAGAATGACGAGGAAGTGTGGGAACTCATTCAAAAGATACAACAAGATCCTAGTACATTTGATACATTTATCTGGAAAAATGATTCATTATGGTACAAGGATCGGGTATACCTATGTAAGAATTCCCAACTCAAACAAAAGATTCTTAGGGAATTGCACACCTCTCCCTTAGGAGGGCACTCATTATTTCTAAAAACCTACCACAGGGTTAAAAATGATTTTTTTTGGGATGGCCTAAAATTAGATATTCAAACATTTGTGGCGGAATGTGCGGTTTGCCAACAAAATAAAGTGGAAACAATTAAGACTCTAGGACTATTACAACCTTTATCCATTCCAAGCCAACGTTGGGAGGAGATTTCAATGGATTTTATCACAGGTTTACCCAAGTCCAAAGGAAAGAGTGTTATCATGGTGGTAGCGGACAGACTTGCCAAGTATGTACACTTTTGTGCATTATCTCATCTATTTAAAGTGAGTATAGTTTCTACTGCATTTATGGAGACAATTCAAAATATACATGGAAACCCAAAGATTATTGTAAGTGACAGAGATTCCATTTTCACTCGAAATTTTTGGACATAATTATTTTCTTGTCTTGGTACTCAGTTAGCTCATAGCTCATCTTATCATCCTCAATCTAATGGGCAAACTGAGATAGTAAACAAATGTTTGGAAGGATATCTTCATTGCTTTGTATTTGATAAATAGACACAATGGGTGAAATGGTTGCCTCTAGCTGAATGGTGGTATAACACTTCCTTCCATACTGCAATCATTTATGGCACCTTATGGATATCATCCACCATCCATCACATCATATTTAAGAAACAATTATAAGGTTCAAGCAGTGGAAGCTCACATTGAGCATCAACAACAAGTTCTCCAACTCTTAAAGGATAACCTCACCTTGGCACAAAATAGAATGAAACAACAGGCAGACCAACATTGTAGCAAAAGAAGTTTTGATGTAGGTGATTGGGTATTCCTATGACTACAACCATATAAACAAATGTCCCTCAAGCAAGCTATGAAGGATAACAAATTATCAGCAAAGTATTATGGTCCGTACAAGGTGTTGCAAAAGATAGGTACTATGGCATACAAATTGGAGCTTCCTGTAGCTTCTCGAGTGCACCCAATTTTCCATGTTTCACACTTAAATAAGGTTATAGGTGACAAGCTTCCAGTTCATACAATATTGCTAGAACTTGATGAGGAAGGAAAAACCATATTGGAACCTGAAGCAGTCAAAGAAATAAGAACTCGACAGCTACGAAATAGATCAATTTCAAAGTAACTCATCAAGTGGAAGAACTTACCCGTTGAAGATTCCACATGGGAGGATGGGAATTTTATACAGAAGCATCTAGAATTACTTAAGCGTTGAGGACAACACTTTTTTAAAGGATAGGGGCATGTTAGATCCCTATAATATTAGTGATCCCCCCATTACTATTGTTGTTGTATCCCTTATTGTAATTATTGTGCCCCTATTGTCCCCATATTGTTATTATTGTGCCCCATAGAATCCCTCTATTGTTATTTTTGTGCCTTTATATTATTATTGTTAGGTTGGCTTGGTTATATTGTGACCCCATAGACTCCTATATATAGAAAGAAGGTTTTGTCATTTGAATCATCTAAGAATTGTTCGTTTGTGTAATGTAAAAGAGGTTGCCCCCTCGAAGAGGCTTATTTCTAAGGCGTTGATCTATCTTTTCTAAGATCAATGTTGGTGTTGTGGGGGAATTGTGACCATGTTCTTATTTCTAACTCTAGTGCGTGGATTTTGGTTATGTATTAGAGACGAATAAGACCTTTCAAGATCGTACCTTCTAGAGAAGGCAATGGAACAAGATTCGTGATGAAAATTTTTAGGCTACTTGAATGTACTTTGGTACTCTGCTTCCTATTTATGTATGGTGTGATGCTTGGACCCATGCCCTCTTGTTTAATATATGTTATTATGTATATATTTCTTTATGATGGGACAAATGTGTAATTGGTTTTGGTGGGATACTTGTCTGGTGGATTCTTACTGCTATCACAGTAGTCAAGATGGTCACTTCTAACTTTCTTATACTCAAATCACATGGACATCATTGGATAATGGAGATCATCACAATGCAACTCACTGCAAGAATGCTTGGGACATTGAAGAAGCCATCAGATTTTTCGTGCCTCTTGCCATCTGCCCCCCTCCCTCAACAATGGCTTACAACATCTATGGTATTTTATACAAACTTTTGTGCAAGATTAAGAGATCCATGCCTAACAATCAACTCGACTTATCAAGACTTTAGTCTTTATATAAAATAAACATAGATAGATAGATACATTGATTTTGATTAGAATTGTAACTTGTTTCCAATATTGATTTTTATACAATATCTATCATATGTTTATTGTAGATATTATCTAGTACCATTCAAAAGTTGTTTCCAAGGAAAGTACCTTCAACATTCTCATTTGTGTCCTCATAGGGTGATCACAAGCCCATTTTCTAGGTCTTTATATTGTTCTTTGTCGTGGTAATACATGTTGATTGAATGATCTTGGACATTGTAAATATATAATTTTGAAACATTATAATGATGTGTAGAGATTGCATCGATTTTACAAGACACTTCAAGCTACTAGTTCCTTTTCTATTGCCTTACGAGGTTTTCTTTGCAACATCATGTGCAAATGCTAGTTTAAAAATTTAAAAATAACAATGTGAAATAACACTACATTAGAGTGATGATGAAGAATGTGGAAGGCAATTTGATACGTGGGGTCATTCTATTGGTCAATACCATAAGAGAAAGTATATACATGTAAAAAAGATAAAGTAAAATAAATTGTTTAATTCAAAATTAAGCTAGTCTAGGTCTTGCTTTAGTTGTGGCCAATTCTAATTTAATTAAAAGATTCAATAAATTAAAAGGGTATGTTTTTTTTCCTTAATTAAATATTAAATGTATTAAATTTTAAGAAAATTATACAATATTAATTATTTAAAAGTTTTTAATATTAGGTTTAAAATTAATATCTTAATATCAAAATAAAGATATAATTATCGGAAAATATTTAATAATCACAAAAGTATTTAAACTTATATGTTAATGTAGTTAAATTTTAAAGAAAGTAATAAGTAAAACTAAATATATAATTAAGAAGTTTTTTTTTCAAAAAAAACTTCTCTCTTGTCAAGGTGTTATTACTTTTTGGATTATATGTCAGAAAATTGGAGGATGTTTAGCTATTTAATTATCTCAAATGAAAGTAGTTAGAAAAAAAGCTAAATAAATGTAGTTGGAAATAATGGCCTCAAAATGTAAGCATATGGTTTATTAAAACTTTCTTTTTCATATTGGAGCAATGGAAACTTAAGATTTTTGAAACAATTTTCTTTAGAAAAGTCAAGCTTTTATAGACATTTTGCTCGTAATATTAATGTATTGTTAGATATCTTCATTAAACAGTAAATTTGTAAAGGCACAAGCAAAGTTTTTCTCTTCTCTAATGTAAATTTGTTTCTTGAAATTCAAACCTTCTATATCTTTTTGTCAATATAGTTTTAATGTATTGTATTCCAAAAATTGGCATGCAACAAAGTAAAATTCCTTATGTTGGTGTGACTTTGATTCCACTGCCATTTCTTTAGTAATACTGTCAAGTAAATACCCAAACTTTAAATGGACTAAGCTGCCGAGTAAACAAAAACGCCCTGGCTCTACTGATGTTTTTTTATATTTTATTTATTTCTTTTTATATTTTCAGGAGTTCCAATTATTTCAGGATTGTTTCTTCGAGTGAAGCAACAACATAATTGAACTTTTATGTCAATTATGTTACAACAAAATTTCAACAGCTACATCAGATTCGAACATCAAATCCAGTTTTTTAGTTCAATGAAAATTATCAACATATTTTATTTTTTCTTTTGGAAAAAAATGCATTACATTTCAGAGCAATAAGATTCAGAATGTTCTATTTCTAGTTTTTATGTTCAACCTATTTTATTTTTTTTGAAAAAAAATGCATTACATTTCAGAGCAATAACATTGAGAAGATTTTTATTTTTGGCTTTGTGATTTTTGATGCGGTATTAGTGCTAAGTTTGAATAAATTATTGTCCAGTATCTATTGTTTTGATTAAAAAATTGGAAAAATTTTCTTTCACACTATTTAAAAAATGCGTTCAAAAATAATTTCTCTTATCAAATTCTAAAATATTCTAAAAAATTAATATGATTATATCCATAAATACTCACTAACAAAAATATCAATTTTCTTTGTTCGTTGCTGGTAGTAGGTTTGTCTTGAGTTGCCTGGACTTCGGATAACGCAACTACTTAAAGAGGAACACGTGGAGCCTCGTTCTAGAAGAAGAGTCGAGTTACCAACTAAGTCACATGACACGAGGACACGAGACACGAAGGACACGTAAATACGAGTATTCAATACGAAACGCAACGACCTGGAAACAGGACACGGGGGACACGTCTATATATATATATATATATACCGAAATATAGTTTTTTATCCATATTAAATTGCAGGTTGCAGCTTATCTAATCAAA
>APFE030265193.1:0-25917 GCA_000404065.3 Pinus taeda | reverse complement strand
AAATAGAATCAAAATTTACAACTTACAAGCACATAAGAAACTAAGTAGTAAGTACTTACTACTAATTAACCTTAATGGTTAGCAATGCATAAATTCTCAGTTCTCACTGACTTAATGGGATCAAGGTTCAACAGCTGATACAGTGATATGTTATAGCCTTTAAGGAATATAATACTCTGTCAGATATAAAGCAGCCACAACGAAATGTGAGTTTTGAAGTATGGGCACAGTGAATTTCAAATTGACGTATTTAGCCAGTTAATAAAAACACTGATGTGATACAAATTTTGAATCTCCAATGATTGGCAGAAAAGTGTGCTACATAGAGATTTCACTGTTCAGGGAGTGCCTATTAAGACTTTTACATGATATTTGAATACCAACTGAAGCTATCGATTCCACAGATTAGGCTTGTCAATTTAGATATTTACAATGTGCATAAGAATTTGGATAAGCTACAAGAATGTATAACTCAGTATACAGAAAAGTTTCAAACTTCAATTTTTTACCTGATATTTAAATACCAACTGAAGTTACCAATTCGAAATATTAAGATTTCCAATTCGAAATTATTAAGATTCAAATTCCAAATAAAGCATGAAAAATAGATAGACAGTCTAGTCTAGGCAGTATTTCATTTAAAACATAATTGTTTGTCTAAATTTCTTGAAATCCTTCCTAATACTCTCCTTTGAGTGTCAATTCTTTGGTTAGAACTGGAAATTTGATGGAGCCCCCTCCCTCTTTTAAGTTACGTGTCAACCCTTGGCTATTCAATGCACAATTTGCAAAGGGTATTCCAGTTACGAAATTTTAGGTTTATCAGTAAGTGGCTTTCATGGATTGCAAACACACCCAATATGAATAGTTGTTGCCCCCTTAGGAGTCAGGACCTTTACCCCAAAGGGCACTTTAGTATAACTATTTCTATCACACCTTCACTTGATTTTTTTCAATGGATTTCATCACTGTTTGTTGAGAAAATTTGAAGGCCCAATTACAATTTAGGTGCATGCAAGGATTACTAGAGTCTCAAGATCATTCTTTTTTATTTTCATCTTTTTAGTATTAACTTGTGAGTTTTCAACTGATGTAACATATCACTTTCGGACTTCCATTTTAGAAGAGAGGCTAATCTGCTGGAGTTTCAAATTTAGAGATTTAGTCAGGTAAATCTAGTGACTGAAATCTTGATGAAATCAGACGTGCATACAGCTTGCTTGAATTGCAATTAATTAACATTCAATTCTATATGTGAAACTAGGTAGAAGCACAAGCGCGCTGCACAACTGTCAATAGTTAATCAAGATTAGTTAGGATTACATTAGATAAGGTCAAAATTAAATAAGATTAGACCAACGCGTGGGCTTTAAATTATGTTTTTTTCGCAATACGTATTCAACATGTCGAAATACGTTAGGGCAACATATTCTACAAATCAAATACGCGTATTCGAAATTTAGGACACGACGAAAAATGTAGAATACGTATTCAAGTTTTCATGACACGTTGAAAATCGTATTCGACACGTATTAGGGCCGTTTTCGTGTCCAATACGTAAAATACGGGACACAGGACCCTGGGGGATGTGTCCTGTGACTTAGGTTACCAATGACGCATAGTCAGCGTGGTAAGGAGAGTTGGAAGGAACCAGAAGAGCTCACATGACGCGTGGAAGGAAAGAGAACTCGCCGAAGGAACTCTTCTTTTAGAGTAAAGTAGCCATCTTCAATCACCTTGGGAACATAACCATGAGTGTGTTGTGTATTTCTACAAATTTTTCTCTAAATTTGGAATTTAGAAGGAGGTTTGTATTTTTATAGATTTGATTTTTTTTCGTGGTGTTTGATAAATTTTAATTTTAGATCAGTTTAAAAAGATTTAGTTTTTTTATATAATGAACATAATTTTATTGAATGGTTTACTTAATATATAGATGGAATTATTTAAATCATTATGAACTTAATTTTATTGAATGGTTTACTTAATATATAGATGGAATTATTTAAATCATTATTAAGATTGAATATTTTATTTTTTTATTATTAATATTTAAGAGTATAATGAAAAATAAAGCAACAAGAAGCTAATTTCTATATGTCAGAAGGTCCATAGATCTATAATACAACTTACATTTATTTATATTTAGTGATTTCATCAATGTATCTACAATATTTAAAGAAATCTTAACTTTCTCTAATACTACTTTTCCTTCTTTATAAAATTATATTAATATTAACACAATTCATAGTCATCATGATATTGACATACAACAAAATATTTATTACATTACAAAGAGACTATGAAAGGAGAAATAAAGTAATATGACACACAAACTATATTGCTAAAACGATCTCATTTTTGACATTAATATTGTAATACTAATATTCTAATATTCCATCCTTATTATTAATAATTATTTATTTTAAAAAAAATTCTTATTTGAGAATAACTTCCTTGGCATTCCCATTTGTGAATAACTTCCCTCCTTCCCACCTGTCATCGCTCTAGCCTTTTTGATTATATGTTAGATGATTGGAGGATGTTTAACCATTTGATCATCCGAAGTGTAGGCATATCGTTTATTAAAATTTTCCTTTTCGTTTTCGTTATTTGTTGGATGAATGGAAAGTTGAGGTTCTTGAAGCTGTTTTATTTCAGAAAGTCAGACCTTTATAGGAATTTTGCTCATAGTTTAATGCATTGTTGGTTGTATTCATTGAACAATAAACTTGCCAGAGGCACAAGCAAAAATTTTCTCCTCTGTTGTAAATTTGTTTCTTGAAATTCTTGATCATATGTTAGATGATTGGAGGATGTTTAACCATTTGATCATCCCAAGTGTAGGCATATGGTTTACTAAATTTTTCGTTTTGGTTTTCATTATTTGTTGGATGAATGGAAAGTTGAGGTTCTTGAAGCTGTTTTCTTTCAAAAAGTCAGACCTTTATAGGAATTTTGCTCGTATTTTAATGCATTTTTGGTTGTATTCATTGACCAATATACCTGCTAGACGCACAACAAAAGTTTTTCTCTTCTCTGCTATAAATTTGTTTCTTGAAATTCAAATATGTTATCTTTTTGTTGCTGAATTGACATACTTATACTATTTTTTAAAAACAAGGAAAAATGTGTAGTCAATTTTGTTGAATGTAGCATATTATGGTCCATATTGGACGAGTGAAGAGTCAAGTTTGTTGAAGCGTAAATTGATGAGCCGTAAGTGATTAGATCTGCATGTAATTTTACAAGTTGGGTAGGCATGACACAAGAAGCAAGGTAGACATGAAGGCGACCCTTGATGTGGAAACATAGATGTTCAATCTCAACACATTTATTGGGATTATTATGGTTAACAAAGGTCTCATGGATTGATATGGTTTCACTTTTGGTTAGTCACTATTTAATTTTATCAAATTGAAGCATTTCAAATTTTTAGAGTTTATTGATATTTATTCTACAGTTAGATGACAGTTTGATTTTCTACTTGTTTTTTGTACAAAGAATTAAGCTCGAAACCTTTTATTTTATCTTAAATTTTGATACATATACATTTCTGTGCGAGAGAGAAGGAGTTTGAGTGATTTGCATTTATTTCTATTCTAGGTCACAACATTGCTCATAATTTGGGGGAATGTGAACAATATGTGTTAGATGGGTGAATTCTCTTCTTTCTATGCAACTACTACATTGATAAGCTTAAATTTTGGAATCACCCTACCAATGAAAAATATTCTTCGTTGTATGGGTTATATCCAGCCTTTCCATTTACCTTTCTTTGAGCTAGCAAAATTTGTGATCTATGCCAATTTATCTATTGTTGGCATGAATGTAAGTCTCGTGTGGAATTTTATTGGTTTTTACATGGTGAGATTGATACACTTTTTTTCTCTGTTTTGCAAACAAGTATCCAACTCCTTCGTAGGATTTAAATCAATACTACTTTTCCTAGCATTACTTTCTCTAATAATTATTATGATGTTAATGTAATACACAACAACTAAGTAAATAAACAAAATCTTGCAAACACGTTATCAAAGATTTATTCTTAATTTTTTACTTTTTTATCTTTATTTTTACACGGTAATGCGTTCCCATTTGAGAAGAAATTCCCTCCTGCCCACCTATCATCACTCTTCCCTTTTGGATTATATGTTAGATGATTGGAGGATTTTCAACCATTTGATCATCCCAAGCGAAGGTAGTTGGAAATAAAGGTGAAGATAGTTGGAAGGAACGATCTCAAGATGTAGGCAAATGGTTTATTAGAATTTTCCTTTTCCTTTTCATTCTTTGTTGGATGAAAGGAAAGTTGAGGTTCTTGAAGTAGTTTTATGTCCGAAAGTCAGACCTTTAAAGGAAATTTACTCATAGTTTTAATGTATTGTTTGTTGTCTTCATTGAAAATAAACCTGCCGGTGGCACAAGAAAAGTTTTTCTCTTCTGCAAATTTGTTTCTTGAAATTCAAATATGATATCCTTTTGTTGCTGAAAACAACATACTTATGCTAGTTTTTAAAAAGAAGGCAAAATGTGCAATCAATTTTGTTGAATGTAGCATATTATGGTCGATCGAGAGTCGAGGTTATTGATGAACCTCATAAATGGGTAATTATATGGGCTCATTTTACCTCCTAACCTAGTCAAATCAACCATTCTTTAAGCTTATTGTATGATTTTCTGATTATGTTTATGCTTATAGAGTGAGTTGAGTTAATTATTATGCCATGTGGTCTAACATGTATTTAACGTAGATTATGGATGGATTTCAACGTCAAAGTCAAGGATCTAGTGGTCAAACTGCAGCAATAACTCAAAGTAGACAGAGGAGAGGACATGTAGGAGGGAATCCCCCTCATTTATTGCTCCTCACTTCGAATTACCCTTCATTCATCTTGGAGTACAAGCAGCAGAATCATGCACTAGAAGACAGCCAAGCAATTAGAAGATGATTGATAGTTATCTCGAGTTTTCGGAGCCAAGCCTCCCTGATTTTAAGGAAGTTGTTGGTAGCTTCAGATGTATAAGTAGAGAGGCTTAGGGCCTCACTAGAGTTGACTTTTTTCTTGTGTAAACTCTGCTCAAATTTTGAGCTTACTATTTTGTGACAATTTTAAGTAATCTTGCTATTTTTTTATAATGAAGATGGAATCCTTTTTGAGCTAGCACTGAGTTACCTCAGAGGGCTGAAGCTCTTGGGTTATGGCCCAATCCAAGCAGCCAAGCTTCTCTTTACTTGTATTTGTATGCTTTAATTTAGTTTGTAGATTAGTTTGTTGTTAGATGTATTTCTCTTATGGTTAATAGTAGGTTGCTTTTGATGATTTAGTAGCTTGCTTCCATTTATGATTTTTGTAGCAAGTTAAGAAGTGATCAGAAAAGATTCAAAAGGCTAGCAACATTGCCTTGGCCTCTCTTCCTCCCTCTGGGACTATGATTTGAGGCAAAAACTCTCTTGCTGCCCCAAAAACACATATTTTCTCATCCCTAGGACTTCTAGTGTTTGCAGCTCTCTAGTAGATTGATAGTCCAGTTCTGCTTTGCTTTAGATCTTCTTTATCATGTTCACTCCCTGATTTGTAATAGTCCTTTTTAATTCTTTCCTTCCTTACGGCGTTTACCAGTATTTCCTTCTACACATCATAGTTTAGGCCATTTTAATGCAAAACTCTGTTTTTCCTAGGATGCACTCATTTCATTGGTTGCTTGATTTTCTTGGTTGACTATCAGTTTCTATGCAGAAGATATCTTCTATCAATAGGCAAGATTACTAGCAATCACACCCTCCATCTGATTCATGCCCTATAGGTCTCCCAAACCTCACCTCAATTCTGCCCTAGTTTCCTTCAGGTTCTCATAGAACTTCTTCCTCTCTCCTTGAGAAAACCTAATCATATTTCTCTCTCCTGGTGACTCATGGTAGACCTTAGGTGCCCTAACACCTCATTCCAACCTTAATCCTCCTTTTCCACCCACTCTTACACCCTCAAAACAAAGAAAATTTCTCTCGGCCTCCTCCTGTAGTTTCCCTATTTTCCTCTTGTAGTTTTCTTGTGTCCTCCTGTAGTTTTTCCTGTAGGCTTTCTTTTGAACGCTGAACGTGGGAAAAGCCTCTAAAAGGCCACCTAAGACCTCCTAGGACCCATGCACACCATCCTACATCCTCCCAAGCTCCAAAACCGCCCCCTAACGCCACCTGTTTGCTTCCACACTCACACACAATAAATTAGATGCATGTTAAATTCACATAAAACACATAAAAATCCAAAATTATGTTTTTTTCTTATTTACTTCCAGAAATAACATGGTTAGATGTTGTTTACTTCCTTAAGTAGGTAATGGCATTTCTTTCATGGTTTTCATAGTGTTTTTGGCAAAACTAGAATTAGCTTGTTAATTAGGGTTGAATAAGTTTTGCTTCACATTCCAGTCTTTCTCCTTTCTGCAGTTAGAATAGCATCTGCAGAGTAATATTTCTTTTATTTCATCACACATAGAGCTTCTTCTGAAATCTATAGAAGTTGTCTTGAGCTCCTATGATCTCGCGCCGGCTGACCAAGTGACAACCGACAGTGAGAACTAGTACTTATGCATATAGCACCGATGCTTCCAAGTTTGTTACAAACTACCGGGTTGATAAAAGTAAAGTTGGTAACCCAGGAGTTGCAGCATTCTTGCTGCAATACTGGAGCTCATCACTTTTTTGTGTTGTTTCTGGGGAAGCGTCAGAGTATTCTATGATTACTGCTTTCTTCTATTTCCTATTGTAACATTCTGCTAATAGTTTGTTTCGGCAAAAGTAGACTAGTAATTTTTTTTCTTTCAGTTCTACATTTCCTTGCTTTCCTTTCCAATTCTACAAATTTCCATTCAGCAAGTTCATTTCATCTAATTGCAATTTGTTTTGTTCAATCACAATTTCAGTTTCTGTAGGTATTTTCAGTGTGGGAAAAAAGAAAAAGAAAAAAACCAACCAAAAATATTTCCTTTCATGCCTTGTAGGAGTAGAGCTAACTTAGGAAACTTTTTGCCTAATACCCCCATTGCTTCACATAATCAACCTTCTCTCTTCATCAGTGGCTACAATCAAGAAGAACCCTTAGGTGAACAACCCGACACATTTGAAGGACCTATAGGGGAAGAAGAAGAAGAAAACATTCCTCTGAAGCCAATGGCTGAAACCAGAAATGCTAGGGGAAATGGAGAGAGAATAGAGGGTACCTTCCCCATTTGGGAGACCAATGTGTACACCAAAATGAAGAATATAAGTCCTTCAGCCTTACGTCATTTCCATGGTTTGACTACAGAAGATCCTACACCTTCTTGTTCGAGTTTGTTGTCATCTGTCAAACTTATGACTATGCAGAAGATGAGCAAAAGTTGAAATTGTTCCCTTCTACTCTCAAAGATGCAGCACTACGCTGGTTCATGGTATTACCTGGCAATAGCATCACAACTTGGGCTCAGATGCAGCAGGCCTTTAACAACAAGTATCAAGACTATTATAGGTCAAAGATACTAAAGAAGGAATCTTCTGAATGAACATAGGAAGTGATGAGTCCTTGGAAGACTATGAAGAGAGGTTCCAGCTCGATTACAAAAGGGCGATGTGTACACTTGACCCTGAGTCTCTGAAGTTGGTACTGCTCAGGGGAATTCGGGAAGACCTTTTAGACACCCTTCATCTACTGGCCAGGGTAGACATCTACCAACTATCCTATGAGGAAATAAAGATTGTTTTTAGAAACCATTCTAGAGCAGCCAGAAAGAAAGGTAGGGGGATTCAACCCATAGCCAATGCCTCTTCCTCCAATTCATCCATTAAAGTTGAAATTGGAAACATACTGGAAGACTTCAAGAGTGAGATGTTGCATACTCTTGCCATGCAAATGGACACCTTACATATCAAAAGAAAACAAGAGGAAGCATAGAGGGCTTTGGCCATTTTTTGCCCTAGATGCACCAAGAGGCATCCTAGGAATGAATGCCCATTGAACTCTATAGAGGTTTGTTCAGTCTGTGAAGAAGATCATTGTACAGATAAGTGCCCTTCCTTGCCTGGACTTAAAGCTGTATAAAGGGGCCGAAGGAGTCACTAAATAGATCTATTACATAAACCAAAGGAGGCCGCATGGACCTAGACCATACCAGTAGGGGATGCAAGGAACATCTCAGGAATATTACAACCCCAAGAAAGTCACCTCCATACCTTCTTGGCCCCCCCTGCTCATCCTTCCTGGTCCACGCCTCCTTCTTGGTCCTTCACATCTCAATATCATGCCCAAACAGTGACCCATTCTTTTCAATCCTATGCTCAGCCGCAACCTCAGTGGAATGCATCTCATCAGGGGTGGAGGCCCCAATACAACTCTCCTCCCGATCTTCTGCCTCCACCACCTTCCCAACCACAATCGTTACCTTCTGCTCCACCACGGAAACCCCAAATGCCTGCCTAGCCAAATCCGAACCCGAACAACAGAGAGGCTCAGCAAGTGTATAGTGGGGAACCATCATGCCCAACTTATGATGTGGAGATTCAAGAAATTAATTTGAGATCCGGGAAAGTTCCCCCAGATAACTAGCCTCTCCCTAGGGAGGTTGAGGAAGATAAAGAGGAAAGCAAACCTAAATCAAATCCACCCTTTCCTAAGAGACTATCCATGACAATCTAGCCTACCTCAGAAGAGACTAAACTCCTAGGAGAATTGAAACATTTATGTGTGAAGATACCACTTATCCAAGTTATAAAATATGTGCCTATCTACAATAGGTTTATCAAAGAGAAGTGCTTTAAGCATCCAGGAAGGCACAAGAGAGATGCCCCAACCATCAGTGTTATAGGAAAATTGTCTGACCTGATGTTGGGTGCCCAGATAATCTGTCCAAAATATCTGGACCTTGGAAGCCTAGTATTTGATGTCCACATCAACGGCACAATGGTCCCACATACCTTGATTGATGTGGGAGTTGCCATTAATGTGATGACAAAGGACACAATGCTCAAACTTAATCTCCAAGGCTCCTTGAGGAAGACCACGACAGTGCTGCAGCTAGCAGACCGCTCCATAATGACCCCTGAGGGGATTGTGGAATATGTGATGGTCTACATTGATTCTTGGGAGTACCCTACTAATTTCTTAGTTCTCCAACCAAAGGAAAAGCTCACTGGGTATCGTCTCATTCTGGGAAGACCCTGGTTGGCTACAGCTGATGCCTACATCAACTGCCGAGCTGGGAACATGACCATAAAGAATGGGCACATGTCCAAGCAATTAATCCTATATCCTCCTACCCAACCTTTGCTAGAACATGATCTACCTCTCTAGTTGGAGGAGGAGAATGAGGATGAAGTTTATTCTGCACCATTTTGTACATTAGGAATTGCCATTGGGGGAAAACCGCAAGATGATGATGATATGAGTGAAAATTTGATTCAGAATCCACCTCCCAGTGTATCACCATTAGAAGACATAGTAAGAGAAACCCAAAACAACCCCTCAACTGATCTCTGTGTGGCTGACGCTACTTCTCTCCATGTTAAAAATATAGAGCTCGGCCCAGAAAGAACATTGAAAATCAATCCATCCCTATCTACTTCCCAGGAGAAGGAGCTATCTAGCATACTGAGAAAACATCTAGATGCCTTCCCTTGGAGTTATAAGGAGATGAAGGGAGTGCACCCTTTAGTATGTACTCATCATATATACATCAGGGAAGATTGCAAGCCAGTTAGGCAGCCTCAAAGGAGGATGAGCCAACACTTAAAGATATTGTTAAGGAAGAACTCCAGAAATTGCTTGATGCAGGATTCATCTATCCCATCTCTGACAGTGAATGGGTCTCTCCTTTGGTGCTAGTGCCAAAGAAAAATGGTAAGTGGAGAATCTGTGTCGACTATCAGGAATTGAACAAAGCCACTAGAAAGGACCATTTTCCTTTACCTTTCATAGATCAAGTGTTAGACGGTCTAGCAAGGAAAAAGTTTTTCTCCTTCCTAGATGGGTTTAGCAGGTACAATCAGATTCAAATCAGCTCAGAAGACCAAGATAAGATCACTTTCACTTGTCCTTGGGGTACCTTTGCATATCGGGTCCTTCTTTTTGGTTTTTGAAACACTCCAACCACTTTCCAAAGAGTGGTATTGAGAATATTTTCTGAACTGGTTCATGATGTAGTAGAAATATACATGGATGATTTTACTCCTTATGGTTCTGACTTTCAGGAAGCTTTATCTAACCTAGGAAAAGTTCTAGATAAGTGTATTGAGATGAACTTGTCCCTCTGTCTGGAAAAATGTGAATTTTTGATGACTGAAGGGACCATGCTAGGTCATGCAGTATCTCAACAAGGACTGCAGGTGGACCCCAACAAAATTGCCATCATCCAAAGGGTCCCACCTCCTCAAAAGGTGAGAGATGTTAGAAGTTTCCTAGGCTTAGCTGGATATTACAGGAGATTCATTAAAGACTTCAGAAAGTTAGCATCTCCTTTGTTTGGCCTCCTAGGCAAAGATGTTGAGTTCATATGGTCAAAAAAGTGTCAAGAAGCACTAGATACCTTGAAGAGCAAGCTCGTGGCTACCCCAATTCTTAGAGGCCTAAACTGGGCCCTACCCTTTCACATTCACACAGATGCCTCAAACAAA
This sequence comes from Pinus taeda, assembly GCA_000404065.3. Lineage (NCBI taxonomy): Eukaryota > Viridiplantae > Streptophyta > Pinopsida > Pinales > Pinaceae > Pinus > Pinus taeda. The sequence continues at coordinate 15,272 of APFE030265193.1, read as the reverse complement.
GCAATAGGAGCAACCTTAGGACAAATTGATGAAAAGTTACCTGATGCCATATACTTTATAAGAAAAAACTTGTCAAAGATAGAGTTAGACTATATAGTGACCGAGAAGGAACTCCTAGCTGTCATGCATTCCTTAAACAAATTCAGACATTATATCACAGGCTATCAAACCTTTGTGCACACTGATCATGCTGCAATTAGATATTTAATGAACAAACAAGATGTAAATGCTCACATTATTAGATGGTTTCTTTTACTGCAGTGGTTTGATCTGACCAATATTAATAAGCATGGTAAAGAGAATGTTGTTGCTGACTTTTTGTCTAGAGTAAATTTGCCTGTAGGTGAAGAAGGAATGGTGGATGATCAAATGCCAGATGAACACCTATTTGCTATATCAATACTCTCTCCATGGTTTGTTGATATAGCAAACTCTTGGTTTTAGCACAGTTTCCACCACACCTATCCTCAAAAGAGAAGAGCAAGATAGTAAGGAAAAGCGCCCCTTTCACCTGGATTGGAGGCAATATCTTCAAACTTGGCCCAGATCAAATCTTGAGAAGATGTGTCAGGAAGGAGGAAGTGTTTGACATCCTTCTGACCTGTCATGACGGGCCTTGTGGAGGTCATTTTGCAACAAAAAGAACTGCCTTCAAGATATTGCAAGCAGGCTACTAGTGGCCCACTCTTTATCAGGATGTGAGGAGATACACGAGCCAGTATGATCAGTGTTAGAGGATGGGGAAACCCACTCCAAAGGATGAAATGCCCATGCAACCTCAAGTGACCTTTGAGCCATTTGAGAAGTGGGGCATGGACTTCGTGGGGCCTATCAACCCCCCTTCAAAGGAGAAGCAGTATATCATTGTGTGCACTGACTACTTGATAAAGTGGGTGAAGACAAAAGCAATCAAAGTAGCAACAGAGGATAAAGTAGTTGATTTTTTGAGGGAAATCATATTCTACAAGTTTGGGTATCTGAGAGAGTTGGTCACAAACCAAGGCAGTCAGTTCACTTCCAACTTGATTGAAGACTTGCTCACACATCATAATATCAAGCACAAGACTTCCTCCCCTTACCATCCACAAGCCAATGGGCAAGTTGAGGTCACTAACAGAGCATTGGAAGGGATCCTAACCAAGGTAGTGAGCAGCAACAGAAGAGACTGGGCGGACATATTAGTTGAGGCCACTTGGGCCTGCAACACAACATGGAAGACCACCACCGAGTTCACACCCTATGAACTCGTCTATGGGAAGAAGGATTTTTTTCAATAGAGTTTGAATTCAATAACCTGAGGATGGCAGCTCAGCTTGACCTAGACCCCAGCCATGCACAAAATGAGATATTACTTCAGCTCAATGGATTGGATGAATACAGATTGCAAACCCTTTTCCATACAGAGGTAGTTCAGCTTCAAAGAAAGATATGGCGTGACAGAAATATCAGGGAGAAGAAATTACAAAAGGGAGATTGGGCACTACTCTATGATTCAAGATACAAGGATTTCAAAGGTAAGCTGAGGACAAGATGGCCGGGACCCTACACTATGAAAAAATGCAATGACAATGGTTCAGTTCTGATTAGAACCATTGATGACGACTCCATCCCCATGCTTGTCAATGGACATTAGTTGAAAGTATACAAGAAAACCCTCTCCAAGTGAGAGTTTATTGAATATTTTAATGAAACATTGATGGTAGTGGAGCATGTCATAGCTTCCACTTAACCCACTCATTGAAGAAAAAAGAGAAAAAATAAGGACTAGTGTGAAAACCTCCATGAGGCGCTTGAGTCCCATCATTGGGGTGAGAACCTCTTATGAGGTAGCCCAGTGATGTCAAAAAAAAAAAAAAGAATAAGATCCCCGGGTGAAAACCTCCCTTGGAGGTGCCTGGGGCAGGCAATTAAGGTGAAAACCTCTATGAGGTGCCCTAGTTGCTTTAAAAAAAAAAAAGGAAAAAAATGAATTTTTATTGCATTGCAGGTTTGCAGGAGGACCATAGGGAGCAGAAGAAGGTGCCAAGGAGACCCTGAAATTCATACCAGCATCCATCTCATCTTCTCCACACCTTCCTTCATCATTTTTGGCATCTCTTTCACCCCATTGTACCTCTTCTTTCAAAACTGTGTTTTCTACAGGAGGCTCTATTTTTTCTACCGGAGGCTCCTGTAGGAATTATAGGGAGGAAAACGTCTCTACAGGAGGCAGTTTGAGGGACAAGAAAATCTTCATGAGGAACCTATAATCCCTCTTACCATCTTCAAACCTCCTTGCCATCATTTCCAAGCCTGCATCACACTCCAAGCATCATTATTATTTTTTTCCTTTCCAAGAAAAAAACATAGATAAACAGTTTTTTTAGTTTTGAAAAAAAACAAAAATAAAAGGAGGAGAAGACACCATAAAATTTACCTGAAGCTTACCTACTATCCCTCCATCATTCATCTCCACCTCTGGCATCATTCTTAAGCTCCAAGCACTAGGAATAGCTAAAGTTTCAAGGGGATAAGCAGCTATAGGAGCTCTTATAGGAATTCATGTAGCAGTTGATCCCATAGAAGTCCAACGCCAGCAGCAAGGGACAACACATATGAAGGTTGAAAAGGCACATGTACCTCAACTCCAGCAAAAGAAGAACCTACAAAAACACACAACAACACATCAGCGAGCAGGGACAACATGCATGAAGGAAAATGAAGGCATGTAGTAGAGAAAGCCACAACACCTCACAGTTGATGGCAGCAAATACACTCGGATCACAGGTAAGTAGCTAAGTCAGTCCTCTATCTAAATATGTGTAATTAGAAATCATACGAAGGCAATGAGATGGTTGAAATCGAAAGAGGGAAAGGTAGCCAGTTAACTTGGCCACCTTCATTTAGTTGACTCCACTTAACCGAGATGCCACCCACACGTGTGCACAATCAACTCAAGCAAAAGGTATGAAGGAAAGGTAGTGGGAAGAAGAGTTAACTCTAATGCAGTGATGTGGGGATGATTATGAAGGCAGGTCATGATGACAAAGTAGGTGGGGACCACTAGTCCTAATCTAGGAAACATACACCTTGCCAGCTCAGCACTCATAACTGAGAAAAGCCATAAAACATAATGAGCACTCCTCCCTGTGCATTCTCACCACCTTTTCTTCAATTTCTCCTCGTAACTCAGCCACACCACAGTCTTCTTATGCCCCTAAAACCTCGTATCCACCATCCTCCATCGATTTCCTCCCTATTTTTGCTCTCGGCATTTTCTACAGGAGCACCTACAGGAAATCTACAGGAGGGACAACGGACTTCTACATGAGGGGTAGTGAGTCATTTTGAAGGGATAAAACGTAAATTTTGGCACAAATTTTAGTTTGAAGGGGTAGGGTTCATGAATGCCCTCTGTTGAATATAAAAATATGAAAGAATTGATCTCAAATTGAAGATGAAATGAGTCTTTAAGAGGGTAGGAATACATAGAAAAAAATTTGTTTAGAAAAAACAAAATAACGCAGTCCCCTCTATTTTTCTATTCCACTCAAAATTCTTTGTCTCCACTTCCATATTTGGTTTTTCAAAGAAGTACAGGTAGTATGACAGGGGGGTTTATGAGAAAAGATCCCACTAACTCCACTAGACTCTATGCATATCCTCAAGTGGTGGAAATATCTACAAGGGCAAACTGGATGAATTTATTTGAGAAGTTTAGAGGGTTTGATGATGAAATTTCCCATGAATTTGCTCTCTCTCTAGTCCCTCACATAAGAACTCATGCTACTGTAACCATTAGAGTCCTCTCCATTGAAATAACCCATGAATTCATCAGTAGGGTCACTACCCTTCCTCTTGGGCTGCCTTAGAGTAAAGATGAGAAACCAATTGGCCAGGCTGCCAAGAGGAAATTTTTCCAAGATAATGAAATCCCATGTTGAAGACAAAAATGGAATTATGAGGGCTAGTATACCATATCCTTGGGATGAGGTTAGCTACCAAGTGATCAAATACATTTCTTGTGAGGGGAGGCACAACATTGTTTATGGATATCATTTCATAATCCTTCAAGATTTGAGATATGGCATGAATACCCCAACACATCAAAAGCTTAGTATCCCTTACTTTTTCCTTCAGTCCCTCATTGACTCCAGCACCAAGGTACAAGCAGGAAATTCACAGCAGCTAGCTCACCATGGCCTAATCAAGATCCTAGTAGAAGAAGCCCTCCATACCCTTACAATTCCTATAGCATGGGAAGTTTTAAAAAATATGACAACTGAGGATGGCATCAAGGCATTAACCTATGATGTCAGTCCTGCTGTCAGTGAGGAGGGAGAACAGCAAGGAGGAGAAGATGAAGCAAGTGGTGACATAGCAGAGCAAGAGAGGAAGGAGGAAAGAGAAGAAATAGAGGAGGGGAGAGTTGAAGAGATAGAAAAGGAGGCAGAGAGGGCAGAGCAAAGAGAAGAGTCCTCTAAAACTTGGGAAAGAGAAGTAGCAGCTATTGTCACTGCCGTCAACACACCAGTCAAGCAGAAGCAGAAGAGGAAAAAAAAATCCTCCATGTATTTCAGGAGAAAGAAGAGTACCAGAATTAAAATAGGAAAACCTCAACCCTCATCAAAGACTCCCATTAACATTGAAGATTCACCATCTGCCAAGGTGAAAGAACCTCCTTGCAAGACACCGATAACCTATGAAAGGGGGACTCGAAGATCTTCTACATGGAAGGGAAAGTAAATTCTACAGGAGCCTAAACCAGACCTACAGGAGGCTAAAACAGTGCTACAAGAAACACTTTCCAAACCACAGGAGACACAAAAACTTGAGGAAAAGATAGGAGGACATCCAGAAGTGAAAGAGGAAGCACAAGAGCTAGAAGTACCTGACCCCCAACCTAATATTGATTCATATTATAGACTACTTGAGCGAGGCGAGATAATCCCACAGAAATTTGCATTCCAATGTTTTTCGAATTAGAAAAAGAGAGAGTGAGAACGCATAGGTGGATGTAGATAGCCAAGACCGAAGGAGTTGAAGATATTGGTTGCATGGAAAGAAAACTCAGGGAAATGGGCAGGGTATTGAGTGCTCTCAGAGACAGAGAAGCCATTACAAGAAGCCACCTTGAAAATGAGAATGAAATACTAAGGGGAAACTGCAGGAGAAAGAGACTCATTTAGCATACATGGCCAGCTTGTCCATAGAAGCATTACAATGCAGAACACCAGCCAAATCTTATGGTGTCTTTCTGAAGGATCAATGGCTTCAATTCCAAATAAAAAATTTGGCACAAAGAGGCACAATGCCTTTCCAAGACTACAGGCAGTTCATGTATTTGTGTGACCAAAGAACCTCCGAGGACAAAGCAAATATGGCAGAGTTCTATCTACACAACATGGCCTTCATAGATTTGAATGTGTGGGACCCCAATGCCAAGTTAGGGGATCTGCAATTAATGTCCATGGCATCATGGATGAACCATGAAGAATTGAGGGCAGTAGAAATGAAAAGATTGTTAATAAAAGAGAAGAATTAACCATTGATGATAAGAGCTGAGCCATCAAATCGTATGGCACTCATCAACACACACAAATTTCTTTCCAATGACCCTCAGATTGCCCCTAAATATCTAACCAATCAGGAACAAGCCATTGCACACTTTGAAGATATGTTTAGGCTACTTGGGGAGGGATATGTGCATGCATGCATGAGAAGATGGAACACCCTACCCCACAACTTGCAGATCAGGGAATACCATTCCCCCATGAGGCTAAAGGAGGCATTGAAGGGAGTGCCAATGTACAAGCACTTCGTGCAAAGGCTAAAGGTCAACTGGATTGGCCTCAAACTGAGTCCTCCACTCATATTAGGCATGCTGGAAGGCAAAAGAGAAGAAGAGGAGGAGGAGCAGTGCAAGGAAATACACAAAAAGGTAGAATTTTATGGAGAACATGAGCAAACCACATCAGAAGCCTGGAATGCTAGGGAGGCCACAACGACCATAAAAAATAAAGAGATTGACTAAGTTGCTTAGAGGATGAGCAACAACTTCAGTAGGGGGGGTGATGATGAGCCTCATAAATGGGTAATTATGTGGGCTCGTTTTACCTCCTAACCTAGTCAAATCAACCATTCTCTTAGCTTATTGTATGATTTTTTTTATTATGTTTATGCTTATAGAGTGAGTTGAGTTAGTTATTATGCCATGTGGTCTAACATGTATTTAATGCAGATTATTGATGGATTTCGAGGTCAAAGTCAAGGATATAGTTGTCAAACTAAAGTAATAACTTGAAGTAGATAGAGGAGAGGACTTATAGGAGGGAATCCCCCTCATTTATTGCTCCTCACTTCGAATTCCTCTTCATTCAGCTTGGAGTACAAGCAGCCGAATCATGCACTAGAAAGCAGCCGAGCAAGTGGAAGATGATTGATAGTTATCTCAAGTTTTGGGAGCCAAGCCTCCCTAATTTTAAGGAAGTTGTTGGTAGATTCAGATGTATAAGTAGAGAGGCTTAGGGCCTCACTAGGATCAACTTTTTTCTTGTGTAAACTCTGCTCAAATTTTGAGTTTACTATTTTCTGACAGTTTTATGTAATCTTGCTATTTTTTAATAATGAAGATGGAATCCTTTTTGAGCTAGCATTGAGTTACCTCAGAGGGCTGAAGCTCTTAGGTTAGGGCCCAATCCAAGCAGCCAAGCTTCTCTTTACTTGTATTTGTATGCTTTACTTCAGTTTGTAGATTAGTTTGTTGTTAGATGCATTTCTCTTATGGTTAAGAATAGGTTGCTTTTGATGATTTAGTAGCTTGCTTCCATTTATGATTTTTGTAGTAGGTTAAACAGTGATCAGAGAAGATTCAAAAGGATAGAAAAAATTCCTTGGCTTCTCTTCCGCCCTCTGGGACCATGATTTGAGGCAAAGACTCTCTTGTTGCCCCAAAAACACAGATTTTCCTCATTCCTAGGACTTCTAGTGTTTGCAGTTCTCTAGTAGATTGATAGTCCAATTATGCTTTGCTTTAGATCATCTTTATCATGTTCACTCCTTGATTTGCAATAGTCCTTTTTCATGCTTTCCTTCCTTACAACGTTTACCAGCATTTCCTTCTACACATCATAGTTTAGGCCATTTTAATGCAAAACTATGTTTTTCCTAGGATGCACTCATTTCATTGGTTGATTGATTTTCTTGGTTTACTGTCACTTTCTATGCAATAGATCTCTTCAAAAATTAGGCCAGCTTACCAACAATCATACCCTCCATCTGATCCATGCCCTATAGGTCTCCCAAACCTCACGTTAATTATGCCCTAGTTTCCTTCAGTTTTTCATAGAACTTCTTCTTCTCTCCTTAAGCAAACCCAATCATCTTTCTCTCTCCTGGTGACTCATGGTAGACCTTAGGCATCCTAACCCCTCATTCCAACCTTCATCCACCTTTCCCACCCACTCTTACACCCTCAAAATATCAAAAATTTCTCTCGGCCTCCTCCTGTAGGCCTCTTGTAGTTTCCCTATTTTCCTCCTATAGTTTTCCTGTGTCCTCCTGTAGTTTTTCTTGTAGGATTTCTTTTTGAAGGCCGAGTGTGGGAAAAGCCTCCAGAAGGCCACCTGAGACCTCCTAGGACCCATCCACACCATCCTACATCCTCCCAAGCTCCAAAACCTCCCCCTAACACCACATGTTCGCTGCCACACTCACACACAATAAATTAGATGCATGTTAAATTCACATAAAAACACATAAAAATCCAAAAATGTGTTTTTTGCTTATTTACTTCCAGAAATAGCATGGTTAGATGTTGCTTACTTCCTTAAGTAGGTAATGGTATTTCTTTCATGGTTTTCATAGTGCTTTTGGAAAAAATTGAATTAGCTTGTTAATTAGGGTTGACTAGGTTTTGCTTCACATTCTAGTCTTTCTCCTTTCTGCAGTTAGAATAGCATATGTAGAGTAATTTTTCTTTCCTTTCATCACACATAGAGATTCTTCTGAAATATATAGGAGTTTTCTTGAGCTCCTAGTGATCTCACGCCGGCTGACAAAGTGAAAACTTGTAGTGAGAACTAGTACTTGTGGATATAGCACCGACGTTTCCAAGTTTGTTACGAACTACCGGGTTGATAAAAGTAAAGTAGGTAGCCCAGTATTTGTAGCATTCTTGCTGCAATACTAGATATCATCAATTCTTAAAGTGTAAATTGATTGGAAGTAAGTGATTGGATCTGCATGTAATTTTAAACGTTGGTTAGGCATGGCACCTGCAAACAAGGCAAACATGAAGGCGACCCTTGATGTGGCAACATATATGTTCAATGTTGACACATATGTTGGGATTATTATGGTGAACAAAGGTCTCATGGCTCGATATGGTTTCACCTTTTGCTAGTCTCTCGTCTTGTAAATCTCCTACTATTTAATTTTATCAGATTGAAGCATTTCTAATTTCATAAATTATTGATATTTATTCTATGGTTAGATGACTCTGTTTTATTTTTTACTTGTTTTCTGTAGAAAGAATTAAGCTTGAAACCTTTAATTTTATGTTAAATTCTAATACATATACATTTCTATGTGAGAGAGAGGGAGTTTGAGTGATTTGCATTTATTTCTATTCTAGGTCACAACACTGCTCATAATTTTGGGGGAATGTGAAGAATATGTGTTAGATGGGTGAATTCCCTAATCTTGGAAGTGGAGTTCTTGTTTTCTTTCTATACAACTACTACATTGATAGACTTACATTTTGGAATGACCATACAGATGAGAATTATTATTTTTTGTGTGGGTTATATCCAACCTTCCCATTTACCTTTCTTTAAGTTTGTAATATTTGCAATCTGTGCCAATTTATCCATTATTGGCATGAGCGTTAGCCTCATGAGGAATTATGTTGGTTTTTACCTGGTGAGATTGATACACTTGTTTTCTTTGTTTTACAAACAAGTATCCCACTCCTTTGTAGGATTTAAATCAATACTAATTTCCCTAATAATTATTGTGATGTTAATATAATACACAACAACCAAATAAATAAACAAAATATTGTAAACATGTTATCAATGATTTATTTTTATTTTTTTATTTTATTTTTATGTCGTAAGGCGTTCCCATTTGAGAATAAATTCCCTCCTTCCCACCAATCATTGCTCTACCCTTTTGGATTATATGTTAGATGATTGGAGGATGTTCAACCATTTGATCATCCCAAGTGAATGTAGTTGGAAAGAAAGGTGACGGTCATTGGAAGGAATGATCTCAAGATGTAGGCAAATGGTTTATTAAAATTTTCCTTTTCCTTTTCATTGTTTGTTGGATGAATGGAAAGTTGAGGTTCTTGAAGCAATTTTCTTTCAGAAAGTTAGACCTTTATAGGAAATTTTCTCATAGTTTTAATGTATTGTTGGTTGTATTCATTGAAAAATAAACCTGCCGGAGGCACAAGAAAATTTTCTCTCTTCTCTGCTACAAATTTGTTTCTTGAAATTCAAATCTGTTATCTTTTTGTTGCTGAAAACGACTTACTTATACTATTTTTTAAAAAGAAAGAAAAATGTGCAATCGATTTTGTTGAATGTAGCATATTGTGGTCCATATTGGATGAATGGAGAGTCAAGGTTCTTGAAGCGTAAATTGATGGGTTGGAAGTGATTGGATCTATCTGTAATTTTAGAGGTTGGGTAGGCATGGCACCTGTAAGCAAGGCATATATGAAGGCGACCCTTGATGTGGCAACATATATGTTCAATGTCAACACATTTGTTGGGATTATTATGGTTGATAAAGGTCTCATGGGTTGATATGGTTTCACTTTTTGTCAGTCTCTCGTCTTGTAAATCTCCCACTATTTAATTTTATAAGATTGAAAAATTTCCAATTTAAGAGATTATTGATATTTATTCTATGATTACATGACTCCGTTTGTTTTTTTACTTTTTTTCTGTACAAAGAATTAAGCTCGAAACCTTTTCTTTTATGTTAAATTATAATGCAAATACATTTCTGTGCGAGAGAGAGGGAGTTTTAGTGATTTGCATTTATTTCTATTCTAGGTCACATCACTGCTCATAATTTGGGGGAATGTGAAGAATATGTGTTAGATGGGTGAATTCTCTGATCTTGGAAGTGGAGTTCTTGTTTATTTCTATGAAACTACTACATTGACATGCTTACATTTTGGAATGGCCATATTGATGATAATTATTCTTTTTTGTATGGGTTATATCCAGCCTTCCTATTTACATTTCTTTGAGCTGGCAAAAATTTGTGATATGTGCCAATTTCTCCATTGTTGGCATGAGTGTCAGTCTCATGTGGAATTTTGTTGGTTTTCACCTGGTGAGATTGATACACTTGTTTTCTTTTTTTTGCAAACAAGTATCCCACTCCTTTGTAGGATTTAAATCAATATACTCACTTTCTCACGTTTTCTTTTCATTTGTGTGTAAATACACCAGTTAGTTGTTAGTTACTGAGAATTGTTGGATTTTTTTTTATATGGAACCTAATACATACTAAAAATATCACATCCAATAAAAGTGCTAAAAGTATGGAAAATTGTAGGAATAAAGATGCATTGATGAAATCACTAAATGTAAATAAATTTAATTTGTGTTATGGGTCTATGGGCCTTATCACATATAGTGATTAGCTTCTTGTTTGATTTACTCTCCCTTATATTCTTGCAAGATATATTACAAGTAAGAGAATGTTGGGATAAAATTGTCACACATCTTAGGATGTTGTAGTAGAATAAGAAATAATTGTTGAACATGGCAGGAAATAATTATTGAGTAATGATGGAATAAATTAAAATTAGTTGTAGATAATTAATGTTAAACAATAATAGTTGATCAATTAATTATTAGTGGAAGAAATAAAGTATTTAATTTTAATAATAATTTAAATAATTACATCTATATTCAGTAAACCATTTAATTTAATTAGATTACCACTCAACTTTATGTCAAAAGAGTTATACAGCTGACATCTCACTCATATGAGAATGATACCCTCACCACAATAATACATAAAAATTTAATGAAGAATATGTGTTAGATGGGTGAATTCTCTGATCTCGGAAGTGGAGTTCTTGTTTTCTTTCTATGCAACTACTACATTGACAAGATTACATTTTGGAATGATCATACTGATGACAATTATTCTTCGATGAGGCTGGTGGTGATGACCATGGCAAACAATATTATCAATTATGCCACTTGACCACTTAGGAACTTGACTAATGAAACGTGGTTACTGGACTGACCAAGACAAGATCTAAACAATTTTTTCTTTAAGATGGAAATGATACTTAGATTCCTCTTCTTGCATGGATGTATTAGTAAATGGATAAAGCATATTGACAACCCTCTTTTGTATATAATTGGCCTCTGAGTATGGATAAGGACCCTGTAATTTTGTACACAATAGATATGGCATTTTAATTTTCTTGTTTAGTTGTTTCTAAGTCACAAGTGTCATCTTCTAGATTCTGCAACATTATTCGATGTTTTTCACCTTAGATCTTCTCTCTTCTCTTCGTTATTTTCCTTTTCTCTTTAATCTTGGGCATTTTCCTCTTTGTGTCCCCTTCTTATCTTGGTTTTATGAAGGAAATTAGATTGTCATGCAATCAGAGTTTCATGGTATCATCATATTAAGGAATACTTATGCATTTTCTGTATTGCCATGTATTTCTATTTTGTGCCTTGTATTGACATATGGTGCTATTTTGTTCTAACTTGAGTTGTTAAGACTGCCACTGGTTTTTATTTAAAAATATATTAATTCATTAGGGGTTATGCCAAAAGAAGCAATCTTATAGTACAATACAAACACATGGTTAGGCTTAGCAGAAGTGTGTAGTTGGTATGCTAAAGAAATATAAATATCCATGATGGGTTCTTTTCAAGTTGTTTTTTACATGGTATTGATAATTGAATAAATATGAAAAACTAGTAAAGAAAATATCCTCAGTAAATGATTTTACAGGGATTTTATCTTTGAAAAATGTAAAATTCCACCTATGACTATGATGTATAATTGACTTTCACATACTCCTATTCTAAATGATCATACATGCTCATGTTAAATTTAGACAACTATGCTAAATAGTTGTTGGCCTTATCACAGGTAGCCAAGCCTATTCATTAAAGGAAGATTACATAGAACTAACAAGAGCAATATTATGTGCCGAGCAATCAATCAACATTCCCTGTCATAAGAACGAGTTTCAAATTTGATTAACTAAGTACAAGTGTAATAACATCACATAAAATGGAATAAACTTTTTCATTTTTTCCTTTTAATTAAAATGAAATAGAAAACTAATAGTTCTGTAGTTGGTTTTACACTATGGCAGGAGACAATAGAAAGGAAGTTGAAAATAAGCCTAGTTTAACTAAACTCAAAAAGATATAGATTTGGAATAGTTATCAGTCTCATTTCTTTTATAACTAGGATGAGGGACACACAAATTCATATTTTTATTTTTTTAGTTGCACTTATGCATAAATAAGAAGTAACTGGTGCACTCAGAACAACCTATGAACTAGACATAATGTTGTCTCATGGGATTGACTCGGAGGCTCTAGAAGATATACTAATTGAGAGACAAAGATACTAATTGTTAGGATACATTACTCATATTATCACTGGTGACTGCCTTTTTTATACTAATATCACACAAAATTGGATCAAGTAAGCATGGTGTCATTCTTTTAAGAATGAGTTAGATGTTCCTCCAAAAGAAACCATACTATTATTTCCACCTACATGGGCAATGGGGGTATTTCATGTCTTCCACTAAATCTCCCAAATATTCTTTGGGCTTAATCCTCAATAAAATTTCTTGTAACTTCCTGTTAGGTTTAACACAAGTTTTCTTCAATTCTTCCATGTCCATCTTGATGGTTGTTTGCTATTGAATATGGTGAAGCATTACATTGTCTAGATCGGTCCCCAACCTAGGATGGGATGCTTGCTTTATCTCATATTGTCATAATTTGGGGCTTGAAGTTGAAATTGGCATAGAAAACATGGGTTTGTTAAAAAATCAAGAATGAAATCATATTTTATGCATGGTATTGATTTTTACCTGTTGGCTTTTCACCCACGTCAGATGTGATATTTTGCTATATTATTTGTAGATGGATATGTGGCCTCATTTAGATCAAGGTCTTGTCTAAGGATCTGTCCATATCCATGAAGTATTGGAATCAGTTCATCAATCTTGTCTCCATGAATCTGGAAATTGTGCTCTCTTAATATTTCCTATAAATAGATCTTAGATGGTCCACTAATCTGTAAGTTATGCTTTATGATTGCCAACTAGAAAATTGTTTATTTTCCATTGGTTGTTTAGGGATCTACAGGGACAAGGAAGAGGAGTTTGTCTGGTTCCAGGTCACTTGAATTGTCTCTTTCTTCTTTTCCCAATGACCCCAATTTGAGAGACAAATTTCTAAATCATAGGACACTATTGCTCAACATATGTTTTAGTTAATTCTTGTATTCTTCCATAGTATTGTAAACCTAAAGAGTTGGAATTCTGAGTAACTGAACACTTATTTTTGACTCTAGGGATATGCCAATAGTAGTTATGTTCTAGGGAATAATGGCGCAGGGAAGAATATGTGTTTCTCTTCTTTCCACATGTGGAAGGCATGTGACAACATTAAGATGATCATTATCAGGGTCATTAGAGTTATTCAATTTTACAGATAACACCATTTTTTTTAGGTTGACCAGACACGATGAATGAATATTAAACAAGAATTGAGAGGACAACCAAGTATGTGCAAATCCTCAGAGCTTTTGAACTTCTCGACCTAAAATTGGACTTAATTTAGAAGATAAAACAAACTACTACGCGGAAAACCTCACAACACACTGATGGGTTAATTTTTCTAATTAAACAAGGGAGGTTTAACAACAAACCAATTCTCACATGGCAAGTGTTGTTATGAATGGGTTAGCCTCGATGGCATAATCTCCTCTCCAGAACAATAATAACTAGGGGGTGAAGAAGAAACAAAGTGCTTGAGACCAATTCCCAATATAAAGACATTTCCAATGTTTTAAATCAACAATTAAAGCAAAATTTTGAAATAAACAAAGGCCATTAACCACACCCCTAATTTTTGCAGAGTATAAGCACTTGGAGACTCAGGGGAATGTAAAATGAAGATGTTTTTCATGAAATATAATTTCTTATTAGTGTTGAATTTAATGTGTATAGTTTAGAGGGTTATAAGTAGAGTGACAATACACTCATTTTGCATGTAATGCTTACAAACCAAGTTTGCTAATATTGATGAGAACTATCTTTTTGGTTCTATTTCCAAATTCATTAATGACATTCCAAATATTTTCTCCCCTTTTTGCATGCAAGCACACATTTATCTATATAAATTGGTTGTGTCATACCCATATTGTATCCATACTATTATAGAAAATTGTCATATTTGTACTAGATATCACACGTCTCCATACCTATATGTCTATATCACACATGTCCTCAGTACAAGGATTTATCTTTACAAAAGTGCAAGTAAGATTTAATTGTAGCATGGTCCTTGCTTTTTGTTGATATTTTTTCATCTTTCCATAGTTGCCAAAGAAGAATTAATTAGTGCTATAGGATAAAGCAATAATTAATGCTATATCCTATCATCTTACAACATTTCTTTTGCATCATCTGGTGCAATTGCTAGTTATTTAAATCCTCTAATAATCATTATAGCGAAAAAACTCATAATGTTTACTCTATTGCAATAATATGATGCACAAGGCCAAGAAAAATCAGCAAAGTTATAATTACTTAAAACCTTTTGCAAATAGGGTTTTCCTACTTTTTAACATTCCCATGGTTTCAATTCATAAAGTTTTCTTGTTTTTAGCATTATTCCCATGGCTTAAATTGATAAATCCAAGAAAAGTTATATAATTACTTAAAAACCTTTAGTTACACTATAGTGAAGATATAATTACTTAAAACCTTCTACAAATGTGTTTTCTATTTTTATTTTTATTTTTAGCATTATTTCCATGTCTTCAATTTATAAATCTCTCATGCCTTTTATCATTATTCCCATGGCTTTGATGCATAGAGCTAAAAAAAGTTGACAAATATATAATTTTAGATTTCAAATTTTGTGGTATCTTTTTGTAGAAAAAGAATTTGGATTATCCACAATAGTTTTCAAATTTTGTCACATTTGAAATCTCAAAGGGGACCCATCATCAAAAATATGTTTCAGGAAATAAAAGCTATTTCA
>APFE030265174.1:0-13052 GCA_000404065.3 Pinus taeda | reverse complement strand
ATTAGAAAATATGTTACAATGCTCATGATATAGCATTACTGGGTGAAGATCCCAAGGTAATGCACTATAGTGGTGATCAATGAGAAGACTCAACACCTACAACAAGTTCCGGAGATAACTAGTTAGTTGCAGAGTTAAAGAAGCTAGTCAGTTGCAGAGTTAAAGAAGGAGCAAATCAAGGAGTAAATCATGCAAAAGGAATCTTGCATGCTCTAACTAAGAGTCCGCATGTAGATGTGTAGTAGTTGCATGTAGTCGCATGCTCTAACTAAGAGTCTGCATGCATGCAATCCAATGCTCTATCTGAGATTCTGCATGTAGGTGTAGTAGTTCCAACAAAGAGGAGATCTATTTTCAACGCGGCTACGAAAATTTGGTTTTGGTCACAGAAGTTCTTCTGGACAATCTCACATTCCACATAATTAAGCTCTTCTCTACCTCTAGTAATCCAGTGGCGCATTTGGCAAAATGGCAATGCTCTTGTCTTCATTGTCGTCCCATATTCTCGTTACTGCGACACTGGGTGGACCTCATCATCTCACTCTCGAGGCCCTTGTGAATACACAATGCATTAACAGAAGCTCTGCCAGAAAGCACAGAAGCATCTACCTACAATCGGGTACGCTTATCTCGTGTTAGTTTCGATTCGATTTCTTAGTATTATTGAATATGCAAGTTCAAGCAAGATAATTGCTTGTGTTGGCGAAGACTCAACTTCCCTTTCCAATCACTCCGATAAAAAGAAAACTGGTACGCTTATTTTCATGCCCTGGTCCCTAGGCGGTTGTAATTTATTTGAACGGTTGCTAATTATGTGCAGGCGGAGAGAGGTCGAGGAGAGGTGGCTTCTGCCATACAGTGTTACGAGAAGGAAGAAGCTCTCGAACATATTATATTCTCATGGAAAACGCCCTCGCAGATTTGAAGTGTGAATTCCTGAACACAAAAGATGTGCCGGACAATTGCAGGAGAATGGTTTTCGACAGTGCCAGATCAATGCAGCGATTTTACGTGGAAAAGGATGGAATTAAAGAACATGTCAAAAAGATCCTCTTCGAACCAGTTGCCTAGAATAAATTATTCAAATAAAGGTGCGTGGTGTTCTGTTCACGTTGTAGTAACGCATGCGCTTGCTGATCAGAGTCTGTAGTAACCAATTTCTTTTTATTTTTTTCCCTTTTTCTCTCTCCGGTGATGAAGTTCATGGTTTCGAACGTGTTTTTACTTTTCCCCATTCGTTAAAGCATATTAAATTCCATTTTATGTTAAAGAAAAATTGTTTATCAATCATAGCCGAAGAACATGATGAGAATCGTTATGGAAAAAAGTTATTCGTAAATAATTAGGTGACTAGCCATTTTTATGATTGCAATTTAGAGTTGACAATTGATATATCGTGTCGATGAGGTACACAAATTTTAAAACCAAAAATTAATAGAGGGAACCAGATTCATTTACACAATCCATAAAGTTTATTGGTGGTATATATTATGGATGTAGCCGTCTATGATAGGTAAATGGAAAAGTAACCAGGGTAAAATTCAAAAAGTTTATTGGGTATATATTAGTATAATTAGATTTACTAATGTGGTTGATATAAGATGTATATGAAGTATATATACAAGTATATTTTTCAATATAATGGATATAAGTTTATAAATATATATCACTCATATGTATATTTTTATAAAAACCAATTATTTATAATAATTAATACCTATATAAATAATAGCAACCATATTTATTTATGATTATTATATTAATATTATAATAAATAATATTAACTCATAATATATTAATTAATAATACTATAATAATAATAATAATAATTATTATATTATATATATTTTTATAGTAATAATATTATATTATTCCCCGGATGTGGGTGATTAAAGACACGTTAATATGGATTAGACAGTGGGAGGGCAGGTGGCTTAGCGACATGGCCACCCGCGTTCCCACCCGAGATGATTTATGGCGAGCCACCGTCAACCTGTAGGCGCCATTACTTTGATGCATAGGTCGAGGACTCCTCTGCAAGTTTAAGTCCATGGCTTCGGTAAGCCTACATACCTCTACCCCGCCCCCTCTAAATTGCTCCTTCCTCCCTGATACTGCGGAGCTGAGCTCTTGCATGACAACAGGGAGGCATTGTCGACTCCTGATCTGTATAGATTTGGGGGATGGAATCCATTTTTCCCAAAATGTTCTCTGCACTCTGCAAACTGAAGCCTCGGTTCTAGTCTCTGTCTCTCACCTGAATTGCCCTGTGAATCCCTGCGCTGAGTCTGCCTCTTCCTCCGTGCACACTATTAGCACCTTCATCATTTCGGCCCACACCAGTCAGCTCCACCCCACCCGTAGGACCATGTCGCGACTCCACCACCAAATGCGTTGCAGGCAGGGCAACAACCAAGGCAGTGCCATTCGCCCCCCCTCTCCGTCCCCCTCTGAGCTGACGACCCCTTCATCCTCCCCTTCCTCCTACCCGTCTATAGCCCAATTCTCTGGTAGATATCCTACCACCCACAATGGAAGAGGCTGGGTCCAACCCATTGAAGCTCGGCATGCCAATGCTGCAACCTAGACGCTCAACCTCTCTGTGTCCCCTCACGAGCTGCATCAAATGGCCCAATTCTGCTTCCACTGTACCATGAACCGCCCTGCCATCATCGCCACCGTCTTTGTGGTGTTCAGAGAGGAGACTCGCCTACAGAATGAATAGACTCACACCACTGCAAAACATCCTGTCACTGCACAACCCACCACGATTCAAGAAAAGCCAGACACCATCAAACAGAAGGCGGCTCAGGAGAAGATGGCCACCAGCAAACAAAAGGCCTCGGGCAACAACTTTGGTTCTCGCAAACACAAAGGCGCCCAGGATAGCGCCAAGCATGGTGAAGGCATTCCTGGTAGCACGTAGGCAGTTGAGGATGATTGGAATGAATACTGGTGTCGAGTTGGGGAAGAGCCTTCTCCACCAAACGACACCTAGAGAGTCAGAACAACCAGGTTTCGATTCCCAGCTCCTATTCTTAGGGGCTTTTTTTAAATATTTTTTCAAATTATGTCATCAATTTTGGTAATTTACCATAACTATATCTCTTGGACTTTGAGTTGTAACCCCTGCACGGGTAGCATTTTCCATCGGTTTTTCGAACTGGTTTCCCTTCAGTGGGCAGTCTTGAATTAGTCTTTTGGATGTCTAAACTTGCTATAACTCTGTTCTAGCACTGCAGAGGTTGGAGCCTCACTGTAAATTTACTGTTTCATTAATAGAATTAGTGCTACTTAGAAAAAAATTAATATTATATTATATAAAAATAATACTAATTTGATAATATAAAAAATTATTTAACAATAATTTTTTAATAACAATAATTATAGAAATAAGTCTTTCTTCTTCCTTTGTTCAAGAATAAAGAGATATCAAATTGGAACCAGATGATTTACTAGTTAGTTTTGACGTTGTTTCCTTATACACCAAAATCCACATCCAAGAAGCCATTGATATCATAAATCACATCACTGACAAAGACACTACCAAGTTGGTTGGCCTCTGCCTCACCTCAAGTTTCTTCAACTTCCAAGGTGAGTTTTATGAGCAAACTTGTGGTGTGGTGATGGGCTCCGCTCTTTCTCCTATCGTTGCTCACTTGTTTATGGAAAATTTTGAGACCAGGGCCTTATCCACTGCTCAATTTCGTACTAAAAAGTGGAACAAGTTTGTTGATGATACCTGTGTCATCTGGCCTCATGGTTGGGAGAAACTCGACCTGTTTCTCAACCACCTTAATTCTCTATCTGACTCCATCAAGTTCACGATGGAAGTTGAGGTGGATGGGAACCTTCCCTTTCTTGACATTCTCCTTTCGAGGATGGATGATGGTTCCATTTGTCACCAAGTGTTTTGAAAAAAGACTCACACGGAACATTATCTCCATGCCAGTTCTCATCATTTCCCATCTTAGAAATTCAAGGTTCTCAATGCTCTTGATACCCGTGCTCTAAGAGTCTCTGATGATATCCATCTCAAACAGGAGAAATCCCATCATCTTGAAGTTTTCAAAAATAATAGGTATAGAAAATCTCAAAGCCTCAAGGCCTTTCATAAGGCATGTAAAGTGCCTAGAGTTAAATCTGCTTGTGATAATCCTATCTTTAAGGTTCATCTTCCATATATCCAAGGAACCACTGATAGGATTGTCCATATCCTCAAGAAGATTAATGTATCTTCTTCATTCAAGCCTCTCAGTACCATTAGAAATTCTCTTAGTTCTGTTAAAGACCCTGTTGACCCTAAGGCCTCAAAAGAGGTCTACATTGTTCCTTGCCCCTGTGGTATCCCCTACATTGGAGAAACAGGTAGATCTATTAAATAGAGGATCAATGAGCATGCAACAGACATGAAACATAATCGCTCCTGCTCATTAGCCTTAGTTGAGCATGCAGAAAAATCGAAGCACCATGTTTTCTTTGAAGAATCCAAATTTATCACTAAGATAGATCATTTCCACCACAAGAAGCTTAGGGAGGCGATTGAGATCGAAAGGCATGCTAGAAATCTTAACAGGGATGATGGTTGGAAATTGAGTAAGAGTTGGATTCTAGCTCTCTCATCATAACTCGTCATTCTTTATTATCCTTTCTCCTCTTGTTTTCTTTCTGGTTTATTTTCTTCTGTTTTCGCACGGTTCCTCTATTTTTATTTTTATTTTTTTGTCTTGATCCCCTATTTTTATTTTTATTGTCAAAATTTTTCTATGTTTTTATTCTTTTATTTTCTATCCTTTTATTTATTTGTTTATATTTTTTTTTATTCACTATTTTATTTTTTTTATTATTAAAACTTTTCTATTTTTCATTCTTATTTATTTATTTGTATGATTCCTATTTTAATTTGTTATTATTATCAATTTTTTTCATGTTTAATAATTGTTTATTTCTATCTATTGTTTTATTTTCTATTTATTTATTTATTTTTCACATTATAAAATTTTCAATTTTCCTTTGACTCTAATTTGTTTGAATTTATTTTGGATTCCTTTATGAGGGATTTAAGCGCGCTTTATCAAATAATTCAAACATGAAATTATTAGTAAATAATCTGAAATTAATGTTATTAATAATTATTAATGAATTATTTTGGATTAAATATATTTTCCTAACAGCTAGTTTTCTAATATGAAAAATCAACCCATAACAAACAAGATGTTTTCTACATCAATCGATAATATTGAATTTCTATTTTTATTTAACAACTATTTTTAATTGTTGAATTGAGACTTCTGTGATCCATATCAAATTTATAAGAGATTAATATGAAAAATCAACCCATAACAAACAAGATGTTTTCTACATCAATCGATAATATTGAATTTCTATTTTTATTTAACAACTATTTTTAATTGTTGAATTGAGACTTCTGTGATCCATATCAAATTTATGAGAAATTTTTCGGCCTAAATCACATGAAATTTCATTTGTCTAAATATAGAACATTTTTCCTTACCTCTAACTCCAGAATAATTAATTTTTTTACCTATTAACTAATCCACCAACAACTAATTTTTAACAACTAACTCTAGGCAATGCTACATCCTTACTATTTATTCCTTCTGATCAATGGATTTCTCACCTTGTTCTGAGGATAAACCACATTAGTTGGTTCAAAACGTTGACCAAATCCTAACAATGTGATTAATTTGAAAGACTAATTGCTACATTATGGATCACAAAAGTCGTAGATCTAACAACAGTAATTATTTTAGTAAATGTAGTTGATATACCTATAAGGCTTTATTTCTATCTATGACAAACAATTGATAAATAATAATAATAATAATAATAATAATCACTCATTTTTATAAAATGTCAATAAAATTACTTAATATAATATATATATAATATATATATATATAATATATATATATATATTATATGATATATATTAGTAGTAAGCACCCACAGGGGATTTGAACCAGTGGCCTATCAGAAGAATGCCTTAATAGTATACCCATCACTGTTCAATCCAAAAACCCCGTGGCAATATAATTTTTTTTTTACTATTGTTTTAAGAAAAATAAAAATAAAAATATTTTATTTTATTTTAATTAAATAATAGTTTAAATAATTAATTATTGTTAATTAATAATAATAATATATTTTTAGTTAAATATTGGTAAATAATAATAATATGAATATAAATAATTAAATAAAAAAATAATAATTAATTCTTTGTCACAATGTGACATTGGACCATGGTTGACATATTGAGACAATCTTTGTCACAAAGTGAAATTTGAGCATGGTTGACCATGGTTGACTACGATTCACCATGTTTGACCCAAAGAAATAACAAATCATTGGGATTAATACAAAAAACTGAAGATTGGCCATGTTTGATTCTATAAAACATGGTTGACCATGGTTGGTTATGGTTGACCATGATTGATATTATAAAACCAAGTTAATAATAAACCCAATGGATTGATATTATGAACCGAAGGGAAAAATAAGCCAAAGGGATTAATACTAAAACCCCATGATTGACCATGTTGACAACGGTTAACCATGATTGATATTCTAAACTTAAGGGAATAATAAACCCAAGGTTTTGATATTATAAACCCAAAGGAATAATAAAGCCAAAGGAGTAATACTAAAAGCCCAACGGATTTGAACCCAATGGAATAATATTAACTGAAGGGACTAATATTATAAACCCAAGGTATAAAAACCCTAAGATAAATATTAAAAATACTAAAATAAACATGGTTGAGCATGGTTGATTTTCATATTGAGACAATCCTTGTCACAATGCGACATTGGACAATGGTTGACCATGGATGATTTCCATATCAAGCCTTGTTTGACCATGGTTGACCATTATTGACAATGATTAGCAAGGATTAATATTATAAACCCAATGGATGGATATTATAAACCCAAGGGATTAATACTAAAACCCCAAGGGATTATGAACCCAAGGGATAAATACTAAAGCCCTAAGGGATTATGAACCCAAGGGATAAATATTAAAGCCCCAAGGGATTATGAACCCAAGGGAATAATGTTAAACCCAAGGGACTATTATTATAAACCGAACATATATAAACCTTAAGATAAATATTATAAACACTAGAATAAACATGATTGACCATCGTTGATTTTGAACATATTGAGACAATCCTTATAACAATTTGATGTTGGACCATGGTGGACAATGGTTGACATCATAATAAACCATGGTTGACCAGGGAATAATAAACCCAAGTGATTGATATTATAAACCCAAAGGAGCAATAAACCCAAGGGATTCATACTAAAACCCGAAGGGATTATGAACCTAAGGGAATAATATTAAACCCAAGCAACCAATATTATAAACCCAAGGTATAAAAACCCTAAGATAAATATTAAAAATATTGGAATAAACATGGTTGAGCACGATTGCTTTTCATATTGAGACAATCCTTGTCACAATGTCACATTGGACCATGGTTGAACATGGATGATTATGGTTGATCATTTTTTAATAATATTAAACCCTAGGAATATGAATGCTTATATCAATAAACCAAAGGTATTGATATTATAAACCCAAGGGAATAATAAACCTAAGAGATAAAAATTATAAACCCAAGGTATATAAACCGTAACACAAGTACTATAAACCCTAAAATAAACATGGTTAACATGGTTGATTTCCATATAGAGACAATCCTTGTCACAATGCAACGTTGGACCATGGTTAACCATGGTTGACCATGATTGATTTTCATATCAAGATAATCCTTGTCAGAAAACAACATTGGACGATGGTTGACCGTGGTTGATTTCCATATCCATATGGTTTGACCATGGTTGGACATGGTTGGATATGATTGACCATGGTTTACCACGATTAATATTATAAAGCTAATGGATTGATATTATAAACCCAAGGGAATAACAAACCCAAGGTATTAATACTAAAACCCCAAGGGATTATGAACGCAGTGGAATAAGATTAAACCCAAGGGACTAATATTATAAACCCAATGTATATAGAACCTAATATAAATATTATAAACACTAAAATAAACATGATTGACCATGGTTGATTTTCATATTGAGACAATCCTTATCACAATGCCATGTTGGACCGTGGTTGACCATGGTTAATTTTCATATCCATACAATCTTTCTCACAATGCAATGTTAGACCATGGTTGATCATCGCTGATTTTCATATTGAGACAGCCTTATCACAATGCCATGTTGGAGCATGGTTGACTATGGTTAATTTTCATATCCAGGCAATCTTTGTCAGAATGCGACATTGGACCATGGTTGATCATGGTTGATTTTCATATTACGTTCTAACATGTTTGACCACGATTAACCATGGTTGACCATGTTTGATTCTATAATACATGGTTGACCATGATCAACCATGATCAACCATGGTTGACCATGATTGACCACAATTGACCATGATTGCTTATGGTTGACCATGGCTAACCATAATTGATATTATATACCCAAGGGATTGATATTATGAACCTAAGGGATTAATACCGACCCTAAGGGATTATGAACCAAAGGGAATAATATTAAACCCAAGGGACTAATATTATAAACCAAACATTGGTAAACCCTAATATAAATATTATAAACACTAAAATAAACATGGTTTATTTTCATGGTGAGACAATCATTGTCACAATGCGACATTTAACCATGGTTGATCATGGTTGGCTATGATTGATAATGGTTAACCATGATTGATATTATGAACCTAAGGGAATAATAAACCCAAGGGACTGATATTATAAAACCAAAGGAATAATAATCCCAAGGGAGTAATATTATAAACCCAAGGTATAAAAACCCTTAGATAAATATTAAAAATACTATAACAAACGTGGTTGAACATGGTTGATTTTCATATAGAGACAATCCTTGTCACAATGCAACGTTGGACTGTGGTTGAACATGGTTGTTTATTGTAATGTTCCCAATTTTTGTGAGTGCAAAATTCACTAAGGAGTTTTCCCAATTTTTGGTGATATTAAGTAAAAAGGAGAAAACATTATTTTGTGGGAGAAAAGTGGAAATTATTATTTTAATGAATAATGGCGGAAAAGTAACTAGAAATTGTAAATAGAGCTTAGAAGCCTCCATTTGGTATCTTTGACATTTGCAAACAACTGCTCATCTATTCACTTTGTTGTTTAGCAAGTCCACTGACTATTTAGCCATGAGTCTCTCAAGGAGGAGATTCAACCTCTACTTCGGGGGACTATACATGCCTACCCTAGAGAGGCTATCACATAAGAGTTTTCAGGAGTTCCAAATAAGTGACATACACCAGCAGCCAACGGAGAGCAAGAAGTGCATATTTATGGGTAGCTAGGAAACATGCACAGGGAGATTGAGGCAAGCAGACATCCGATTGCTTGTCTGGTAGTTGGGGAGTTGAGGTAGCAACATTAGACCAGCAATCTTGTTAGGTTTTACAACCAACAGTGCCAACATTCCAGCAAATTGAATTGATGGGTGAGGGACAATGCAGAGGCCACTCATCATAT
Source organism: Pinus taeda (assembly GCA_000404065.3). NCBI lineage: Eukaryota > Viridiplantae > Streptophyta > Pinopsida > Pinales > Pinaceae > Pinus > Pinus taeda. The sequence continues at coordinate 3,474 of APFE030265174.1, read as the reverse complement.
TTTCATGGTGCTTGGGAGCAACTGATTTGGGACAAGAGATCATCCAAGAAATTAGAGATTGGATAGCAGGGTTGAACTCAACATTTTGGAGGAGTTTTTCAGGTGGATTTATAGGCAGTTTCTAGCAGGCTGAGTTTTGCAACTACAGCTGAGGGGAGGCTCCAGGGGGTCGAAAATCAGAAGTCAAAACCAGCTAAAATCCCTTCTGGGTTTTATCCAAGGAGTCCGAGGTTAAAATCATATAAATTTCTAGGCAACATTAGTTCACTTTCGATCCATTCAAACCTCAGTAGAGAAGTAGTTTTCTCGACAGCACAGTGCAAATTGGTGCAACAGCTAGGAAGCCTTCAGCTCATCCATTTACTACCTAGGTTTGGTCTTGATTGTCCATTATGACAAGCCCAGGTGCACCATTCCATCATCTATTGTATTTGGCTTGCAAAAATTAAACAAAATGGCTCAGAAGTTCTCCATTTGCAACTTTTATATGGGTGTTTGCTGAATATTTCGTTTTTGTAATTTGTTGCATATATTATTTGCTTGTTATAAACTTGAGGGAATACTAAACCTAAGGGAGTAGCCAACAAGATCATGAGAGATTTGGGCATGTATGCACTGTGATGGGTGAACTATAGACAAACCCATGGCTCAAGGGAGAGTGAGTATCATTGAGTGAAAAATTACCCTCACCCACTTTGATGGTTCAGCTAGGAGTTTTGTCAGAAAATGGGTACAAGAATTGGACACTTATTTCTGGCTAAACCCCATGAGGTAGGCAGACGCTATTAGACATGCCACTTTTCACTTGGATGGAGATGATATGGAATGGTGGTACCGAGGGCTTATCCCTTTCGTTCATGTATGTATCACATCCTACAAAGAGTTCACATAGAGCCTCGTGGAGAGATTTGACTGAAAGGACACTAGACCCCCTCATAAGGGAGTGGAAAGGATGAGGAAAGCTAGAGGATGAGACCAAGAGGCATTTCTACTAGGGGAGATCGGGATTTAGATGTCAGAAGCTCAAGGAGGAGGTTGAGTAGGAGGACACGCAGGATGGTGAGGGAAGCATTGATATTCCTGGTGTGGCGTAGGAGTCACCATTGTTGGAGGACTATTTGATAGCTCCAGATGACACCTTGGTTGAAGGAGTAGAGCATACACTCGAAGGACCATCTATTGATGAGAAACCAACGGTTGATGAGGTACCCAGTGCTATGACCTAGTTTCTAGATTATGACCACCCACAATAGGTTGATGAGGTGCCTAGAGGGATACTTGTCTTTGAGGAGGTACCAGAAGAGACAGAGGGGTCTAAAGCAGTGACTGAGTTTACAGAGGATAACCACCCTCCACAGTTTCATCAGTTCCTGGCTAGCCTTCCAGCATTGAGAAAGAAGGTCACGACAGTGCGAGAGGTCACTCTACAACAAAATGAGGATTTGGAGGGCACGGGAGCAGTTTGTGCTAAGCCAAAAACCATACTGACACACGTTAGGGAACAGTTGGGTTCCCTAATGGTTCAGTTGGATTGTACATTGGAGCGATGGGGCAACCCTACTTAGACATTATAGGTTGGTAACACTAGCAAGTTACCACTACACGTTAGAGAGGGAGAGGCAGAGTCACCTCGACATATTTTATGTGTTGACCAGGATCATGAGATGAGGAAACATGAGTTGCGCAGGGGGCATCCTTGGAAGGATGGAGGGTTAGTTCCATGTATGAGAGTTTATGCTCTCTATCCTTCCCTTGGGGTTGGATGGCAAGAGATATTTATTTGTTATCTGGTGGCGTTGGCTAGGAAGTTAGATGCATCCATGGCCACAACTCAACGGAGGTTGTGGATTACTCGAGGGGCTCGATGGAAGCCTCTACGTGATGGACTTGGTGGTTGGGTTCACACACCTTTTCATATCCCCTTTACATTTCCTAACAACACTAGATACAGGATGGATTGGCAGAGGAATAGGCATATTTCATAAGTTGTCATGGATATTGATTGTGCATGGAGTCACAGGCTGATTAGCCTACTCTGACAGGAGCTGGTAGGAGGAGGTGGCATCGACAGACCACTGGACAAGGAATTACATGGAGATGGTGCTCTCTCATTGGTATATTGGACACTAGAGATACTAAGGATAGACGCAATAGTGGCATTCCCATTGGCATGTGAGGAGACAGAACGCTAAGGTATTTCAGGGAAGATGGGGAGATGTAGCCCAGATCATGGAGGGATTACTAGCAGAGTGGTGGATGCGCTGGCACATGCAGGATGTCATATGATACAGGATGGTATGACAGTAGGCAATAGTACCCAGGGGTGCACAAGAATATGCTTCAAAGTCTAGTCTTATGCAGAGGGATGCGACCAGATTCGTACAGACCCAATTTTAGAACCTAGCATCCAGTGTTGTATAGAGGTATGCAGTGATGGCAAATGGCTTGCTTAAGAACATGGAGATGTGTGGTTGCTTGATGTAACATTTTGGTTTTCATTGAGTGACTCACATCAAATCAAGTATACATCGGGAGAGCCAAATACCGTGACATAGGTAGGATACGAGATGGTACAACAGTAGCACGGGATATCCAGTGGTTTACAATGATAAGATGTAGGGTACAATCTCAAGTTGAACAGGGATACTCTGTGGAATGCAAGGGCATATGGTGTTGTACAACGAGGTCTTGGAGGGTTGCCTCGAAAGAGACTTATGGATGGAGACACTAGGCATACCTTTGGGTGTACTTCACCTAGGATCAAAAGGGATGTAGATGAGCGATACTGGATGGTATCCATGGGGAATCACATGTATGTACCTCTTATACATCACTTATAGGGACAAACAATTTGGGTTTTTTCTTTAACAGTCTAGGTGTGAATAGCTGGGGACAGGGAGCTCACTTGAGATATTGGGATGACACTTAATGCACCAGGGGAGATACTTCTCAGTGGTGGCATTGGGTTGGTGCATGAGTTGACAACCATAGGTTAGGGGATGAGGGGATCAACTGCAGGGGTGACATATCATTTATTAGTGAGCCTATGCTTGGGGAGCAGGTCACGAGGGAGACATGTGTCACTCTTTCCATAGGGCATGTCAGGACCATGCATGAGGAGAGGATACCATGTATGATTGAGGCAACTTTCTAGTACATGTCTGACCTACAGACATTGTATTGGTACATTATCGAGAGGGCGGATGGCAGACTCAGTGTTGATGGTTGCAGGGAGCGAGATGGGTCTGCATACACTGAGCCGGTTGCAAGTATTAGATACCCAACTATTGGTTGCCTTTAGGGGGTAGTTACTTGGCACATGTGGCTTCCAACTGTCATTGATACTATGCAGTGGTGGGAACATGGAAATTTAGCATGCATCATATTAGTTCATGATATATGGGGACGATATTTTGGTTTCATGCAGTGATTAGGGACAAGGAACAAACAGAGTCCAACAGTTTTTAGAGCTAT
>APFE030265165.1:0-17115 GCA_000404065.3 Pinus taeda | reverse complement strand
TTACAATTGTTTTAACTGCTGGCAGTTCGTCTAGTTTGTCAATTAGTTACAATAGTTAGTTTTCATACTGAATTTGTTTGATTTTCCCGTACATTCTTTTATCATGACTTTCTATAATAACAACTCATTTGTCTCAAAACAGTGACCCTAATCTAATCATTACATTTCCTAATTACTTCCTATTATAGTATCTCTAAATAACTTAATAAAAGAAAATGATAAAGAAAATAAAAGGAAACAAGTATGTTTCCCACTACATGAATCAATCCCTCTGTACTCTTCAGAAACCATATTCCTTTACTAGTGTCATTGTCCTGTCAGCTAGATGCTCCTGCATCAGGCTCCTGGGGTAAAAGAAATTCATGGCTCCGTTCCATGAGCTCCTCCACCGAATAGCCAGCTTTTCGTATCTATCTCGCATTGAGCCATGAGCTGTCCTCCATTTGACGGTCTCTCCACTTGACGAGGTATCGCAGATATTCCTTCCTGCGTGTCTTCTTGGTTACCTGTGTGCTGAGAATCCCTTCAATCTCATGGGATTGAGCCAAAGGCATATGTTTCATCCAAGAACTGTCATTAACTTGGGTGTCCCGTTCTGGCCGTACCACACTGTCTTCCTCTGCTTGGGCAGCATATGGAAACAGGTCCGCCACATTGAAAATAGGTGATATACCTATATCAGGTGGTAGCTGAATTTCATAGGCGTTGGCTGAGAATTTGCGCAGAATTTTGCAGGGGCCAATTTTTTTAAACTTTAGTTTATTGTACGTACGCTTAGGAAACCGTTCCTTGCGCAAATGCGCGAGGACCTCATCTCCGACATTAAATTGTACTTCCCGTCACCTTGAATCTGCTTACTGTTTGTACTTCTGTGTGCTATCCTGCAATTTCAATTTTACCTGTTCATGTAATTCGTTCATTGCTTCAGCAAAATCTTCTCCATCTGCGCTTCTCCGTTCTAATTTCCCCAAATCTCGTAATTCATGTACTCCCCGAGGGTGCATGCCGTACAAGATTTGGAACGGGCTATGTCCGGTGCTACGATTAGGCGAATCGTTATAAGCGAATTATGCTTGTGCGAGAGCACGATCCCATAATCGTGAATTTTCCCCAGTCAAACTCCGAAACAGATTTCCCAAACTCATGTTTACCACCTCCGTCTGCCCATCAGTCTGCGGATGATATGAAGAGCTAAAGTTCAATTGTGTGCCCAGCTTTTTCCACAGGGTGCGCCAAAAATGTCCTGTGAACTTTACATCCCTGTCCGAAATGATAGAATTTGGTAGGCCATGTAATCTAACAACTTCGGTGAAAAACAGGTGAGCTACATATGTGGCATCACTAGTTTTCCACCAAGGAATAAAATGAGCCATTTTCGAAAATCTATCTACCACCACCATCACTGAGTCATACCCCCGCTATGTTCTAGGCAGTCCTAAGACGAAGTCAATGCTGACTGAGTCCCATGGTCTACTCGGAACTGGTAGTGGTGTGCAAAGTCCAACATTTTGACTGTGTCCTTTCACCAGTTGGCAGACTTTACACCTGTTCACGTATCGTTGGATATCTCTGCGCATTCAGGGCCAGTAATAAAAGTGCCCAAGCTGTTCCACAGTTTTATCTATGCCAAAGTGACCGGCTAGACCACCACTATGTTTCTCCCGTATAATATTTTCCCTCATCGAACAGTCCAGAATACACAACTGTCCACCTTTAAACAATAATCCTTCCTGTAAGTTGTAGTCCAACCATGGACTTGTATTCCTCAATACAGGACTTTGGCATGCTTCAAAGGCTTCTTTGAAATCCGTGTCGGTCTGGTACAAATCCTTTAGATGTTCGAATCCCATCACCTGTATTATGCTCTCTTGCAAGAACATAACTCTTCTGCTCAAAGCATCTGCCACTTTATTTGCTTGTCCACTAATATGTTTTAGCATGAAGGTGAAACTCTGTAAGTACTCTACCCATTTGGTGTGCTTCTGGTTCAACTTGTGCTATTGCATTACATATTGTAATGCTGAATTATCAGAAAACAATACAAACTCATTGCCCAGCAGGTAATGTCTCCAATGCTTTAGAGCTTGGACCACGACATAAAATTCCTTGTCATACGAGGAATATTTTTGCCTGCTTTCGTTTAATTTTTCACTAAAAATTGTCACTGGTCTGTTTTCCTGACTGAGCACAACGCCAATAGCTGTTCCACTTATGTCACACCGGACCTGGAAATGTTTGCTGAAATCGGGTACCCTCAAGATTGGTCTCTCCGTAATCTTTCGTTTCAGATGCTGAAAACTGTCCTCCGCTGCACTAGTCCAATGAAAAGGCTGGCTGGCCTTCTTGATGGTGTCCAGCATTGGTGCACAGATTTCACTAAAATTTCTAATAAAATTCCTATAAAAACTTGCCAATCCGTGGAAGCTACGTACCTCAAACAAGATCTTGGGTGATGGCCAATTTACGATTGCTGCGATCTTTTTCGGATCCATATTCAATTCATTTTCTACGACTGCAAACCCCAAATAAACTATTTCTTTCTGTAGGAAAGTACATTTTTTCAAGTTTATCAGCAATTTGTTCTGCTGTAACTTCTCTAGCACCCTTTGAACATGCTGAAGGTGTTCTTCCCTGGTCTTGCTAAAAATCAAAATATTGTCAAGGTAAACTATCACAAACTTGCCAATAAATTCTTTTAACATCTCATTCATCAGTCTCATAAAAGTACCAGGGGCGTTGCTCAAGCCAAACGGCATGACTAGCCACTCGTACAACCCTTCATTGGTCTTGAAGGTTGTTTTCCATTCATCTCCTTCCCTGATCCTGATCTGATGATATCCACTCTTCAGATCAATCTTCGTAAAATAGGTTGCTCCACTAAGACAATCCATCATGTCATCCATTCTGGGTAAGGGAAATCTATACCGTATAGTGATTTTGTTGATAGCTCGTGAATCCGTACACATTCGCCATTCTCCTCCCTTCTTAGGTGCAAGTACTGTTGGTACCGCACACGGGCTCAAACTTTCTTTGATCAGTCCCTTATCCTGTAATTCTTGTACTTGTTTATGAATCTCTTTGTTGTCTTTCAGGCTCATTCTGTATGCTGCCTTGTTCTGTAGACTTGGGCCAGGTATAAAATTGATATGATGGCTGATACTCCTTCTAGGTGGCAGCTTGTCTGGTAGATCGTCAACCACAATATCCTTAAATTCTTCCAACAGCTCCTGTATCTCTGTAGGCAGTTCTGATTTTTATATATTCAATGACACTGCTTTTGTCCTTCTCACTACCGCATAGTTCACCTCGTTTTCTTCAATCTGTCTAACAAACTGCTTTCCTGCTATTAACAAAGTTTTTGTTCCACTTGACTCTATTGTATCCTCCTCCTTGATGGGTACAAGGGTATGTTTGACTCCATCTTTCACAAACTTATAACAATTGGTTTTCCCATCATGTGTCACCTTCCAGTCATACTGCCATGGTCTTCCTAGTAGTATATGGCATACATCCATTGGCATGATTTCGCAGACAACTTTGTCTTGGTACTTGCCAATGTGAAATTCGACTTCACATTGCTCATCAACTTGTAACTGGTGGCCTTTCTGTAGCCACGACACCTTGTAAGGTGTGGAATGTTTAAGCCGCCTTAATCCCAGTTTTTCTACCATCTCGGTAGCAACTAAGTTATCCGTACTCCCGCTGTCTATGATTAGTATGCAACACTTCCCATGTGATTTGCAAACTGTTCAGAACAGTGGCTTCCTCTGTTTTTTTTCAGTCATTTCCTTTGCTGGCTTTAACAACACTTTGTTTAGAATCAATGCCTCCCCTGTTTCTGCCACATTTTCTACTTCCCGGGGCTGTACTTCAGCTTCCTCAGGCTGTGCAACAAATTCTCCTTGCTGGATGGTATGCTCAAATTCCGGGCATTCGAAGGATCTGTGCCCCCACTTATGGCACCTGTAGCACTGGACATTTGCCCCTCTGCCGTGACCATTTCCTCTTCCTCGCTGATATGGCCGACCTCATCTAGTGCTATCCCCCTTCTCTGTTGTCCCTGAAGTTTTGGAGCTGCTGCCTTCCTCACTGTTAGTGGAAGTTCTCCCTCTGCCATAGGACTGTCCACGTCCTCTGCTATTTCCTCGTTCTCTCCTGTTGTTCTGTTTCCGATTAATTTTCTCTTTTGCCTTTACAACACTTTGAAAGGCTTCTTCTATATTCCTTGGGGAAAGAATACTGATGTTGTCCAGTATTTCCATCCTCAAACCATTAACATATCTTGTTGTCTTCTCTGCAGTATCGTCAGTAGAACCAGCTCGTAAATTTACGTGATAAAATTCCTCTGTGTATTCCTTTATGGTCATACCTTTCTACCTTAGATTCTGCACTCATTGATAAATTTTGACCTGATAGTCTTTAGGCAAAAACCTGCCCTTCAGTTTTGCCACCATTCTCGACCAATTTTTTATGGGTATTTTGTTCATCCTCTTCCTGTCTGCTTGGATGTTATCCCACCATAGAGCAGCGTGTCCTTTTAGCTTGGTTGCAGCAAATATAACTCTTTTATCCTCACTGATCTCTTCATTTTCAAAATACTTATCTAACTCATTTACCCAATCCAGTAGAACATCTTCGGATAGATTGCCATCGTAATTAGAAATCTCAGGTTTGGGTTTGCTACTGGCTAACAACACTGATCTCAATAGTCTTATCTCTAGGGCCTCTTCTTCTGACCCTTCCGTGGCAGTTGCTGCTTCATCCTCGCTATCATCTCCCAGTTCTAGATCTCTTCTTCTTCCTGCCTCCACTGCTTCTAAGCGAGCAGTAAGGACCATCAACTCTTCTCTCAAGGCCTCATCTGCTCCTCTACGCGCACCTCTTCCACGTCCCCGTCTTTGTACTTCCATTTTTTTCTTAATAAACTGCTCTGATACCACTTGATGGGGCTAGCCCACGTGGTCCCACCATCACTCCCTTTCCACCTAACTTGTACTGTTGTGTGATATTGAATTGCGCCGGATGTTGGTCAGAGATATTTTGATTTCCAATCTTTAGGTAGTTAATGGTATTTTACGAAAGGTTTGGCTGGCAGTGTATGCGATGGACACCTGTATTTTTCTTGGGGATTCTAAACCCCGCCCTTGTATTGGGTTTCCACCACCTTCGAGTTCATTTGGTCCTGTGTTGGTTTGTTGTTTCCTTTCGCGAGCTCTTGGCGATTTGGTGATTGTTTACAATGGTTTCTTCCTGCAAATGCTTTGTGTTCTCTTGAAAATTGGTTCACGGGTTTTGTGTGATACCAGTTGGTGGTTTGCGTCTTCGATGAGAACCTGTTAGTTGTTATGGGGTTGTCTGATTCTGTTGAGCTTGTGTGCTTGCGGCGGTTCTCATAGCGTTGGTTGTCCGGTTCCTCTAGTGGAAGTGTCTCGGTCTTTAGCAGGATTTGAATAAATGGTAAGATTCATACCCTGTTTTATGTTAAGTTTTCCAGGGTTTCAATGGTCGATTTTTTTTGTTATGTGTTCATCCCGTGTGCGTCCTCTATCCGATTTATAGTCTGGTCTTCACTGTCGTTGTCTCTGTGTATCGATTCTCCAATTGAGCGTGGCTCTGGTCTCATTCTACAACGATGATTCGCTCAGCACGGCCTCACCAAAACAATGGCTCTGTTCGTCGTCGTTCTGGTTCTAATGCAACACGTAAATATGCTCTCTCTTCTATTGCGTTCTTTCTATTCCTTCTTCAGCTTCTAATACCTTAGCTCCTTGCGAGCAGGGAAAAGAAAAAAAACGATTGGTGCTCGAGTTGGTCACGGCCTCTTCACTTGTATGGTCATGGCTCCTATCCTTGGTAAGGGAATCCTTCGTGACCTTTCTTATTATGAATTTATGTGGAAATTATACAGGCTCTTTCGCTGTTTCTAATACTCGTCTTGCGGTGTGTCTTCACAGGTGTAACGACCGAGGGTTTCGGTGCTGGGGCCTTCGACTACTCCCATACAGTTCCGGGTAGCTTTACTTTGTCTGTCTGTTTCTGTTTGTCTGCATCTCTCATCGTATGAGTCAGTTGGGCTGTAGGTTTTGAGTCACTGTTATTATGGAGTCTTCTCTTGATAGGGTCTTTGCTGTATGCTGTAAGCATCGGCTTGGAAAAAAAAATGTATGGAATTTGGGCTTATGTGGATCAGGGTTACAGTTCCCAATCCGGGAACTGGGTTTTGTTCTCAAATCATTTTTGAATATGGAATATGAATGGACATTTGTTGAAAGACTTATAAATGAATTTCTGGAATTGAAAGTTTGTTATGCCGTAAGGGTTTGCATACCTCATTTATATGATGATTTTTCTCTTCTCTGCATTAGTAACCTTGCCTTTTCGTATGTAAAAGAATGAGGAATGACTCCCGTTGCACGCTGTGGTTTCTCGGTCGTGACTGTTTACAGACAAACATTGTTCTTCTTGTTTGCACTCGATAAATTCGATGTTCGAAGATTTCTTTTCTCTGACTTCGTTCTGTGACCAAACTTTTATGATATTCATATAATAGTTTCTATGTTAAAAGAATTCAGACATAAATGGAACATTGTGAGGATATATGCACAGAAAATTGTTTTACTGTTTGTATTCCTTCTCTGAGTATTACTCCTATTCTGAACCTTTCTTTTGTGCTTAGTTTTTCCATTTAATAGCACTGTTACAATTGTTTTAACTACTAGCAGTTCGTCCAATTTGTCAATTAGTTACAACAGTTAGTTTTCATACTGAATTTGTTTGATTTTCCCGTACATTCTTTTATCATGAATTTCTACAATAACAACTCATTTGTCTCAAAACAATGACCCTAATCTAATCATTACATTTCCTAATTACTTCCTATTACAGTATCTCTAAATAACTTAATAAAAGAAAACGATAAATAAAATAAAAGGAAACAAGTATGTTTCCCACTACATGAATCAATCCCTCTGTCCTCTTCAGAAACCATATTCCTTTACTAGCGTCTTTGTCTTGTCAGCTAGATGCTCCTGCATCATAATTTCCTTTAAAAATGATTTTTCATATTAAATCTTTGACATTATATAGCATTTCCCTTTAAAATAAACTATAAATATTTGATACTATATAGCATTTCCTTTAAAAATGATTTTGGCCTTGAAACTATATAGCATTTCCTTTTAAAATGAACTAAAAACATAGAAGCATAATGTAATGACTTAAACCTTATAAAATACATGGTGATTTTCTTTATTAGACCAGTCCTACTTACCATTTATTATATTAAACCATACATTATTTATGATGCTGCACATTCATTAGATTTGATTGAGTTTATGTGATATTAAAACTTATATGTATAGTTCACGATAAGGCTTTAGTGCCGCATTAAGAGGCACACGGGCTCACTTGAGTTTGGGGACCTGTCATCCTGCCATGGTGTAAATGCTCGGGGTATGCTCCTCCACGCGGTGCAATATGTGGCTATCTCCTATCAATTCCTCGTTTAGTGCCTAGACCTCAGCTTGACACCTGTATCTGCTCACCCCCATTGATTTACCAGGCAATAATCTGACGGCGTGCGGATTTGGGTTGGGTCCAACTATAATTCTCGTGCCTTCAAATGGATGTGGAGGAATTTGCATTCGATGGGTTTTGATGGTTTGGATGGTCTGCAGCAGGTTCAGTTTCCTAGTCCTTCCTCGGTTATGCAAGCTGTTGCTTAAGCGCCATGGTTTCCGCTGGAGGTCCTTCTCAGCGAGGTAATGGTACACAGTTGTTTTTATATAGTTTTTGGAGTCTAAATCCTAGTTTCCTTTGCGAGTTTTACTTCCTTGGTTTGGTGATGGTCTGACAGGAAAACCTCCCTATCTAGGGGTTTCGCCATACTGCTCAGTTTCATCATTGGTTGAGGATAAATGAGGCCGCACCCAGGGAGGTGAGGTTTTTACTCCACAGGGCATTTTGCAGTTCTCAAAATTGATCTCATTATCTATACATATCATTAACATCTTTATTATTTTGTTACATAGGTAGATTACACCCAACAGGAACCTTGAAAGGTCAGGTAAGCTTATGCCAATGGTTACTTTGTTTCGCTGTGTCTTTATGCTTAAGTGATATGTATCTATGATATCAGGGTTTTTGGTTTTATGCAGGTAACTTACTGCTCCTACCTGGGTTCATGCAGGATTGATATGGCACCCTCCTAGATCCTAAGAACTAACACTATGCATTGCTTTGCACAGGTTGGATTCGTTCACTGTAGTTTAGAGTAGCAACGCAGATATGAAATTCTAGTGTCTGGATCAGAATTTCTATCACATCGGAAGATGCAGAATGGTTGTTCCATTTCCAAAAACAGGTCATAATAGGGATTCTGAGCAATATTGACTAAACTGTGACAATTTCAAATTTTTGCCAAGTAAGTGAATTTTTTCAAAACCCTCTTCATGGATTTTATAGGAAAAGATAATGGTCCTACTATTGCAGAATACATAAAAAACACAAGTCATTATGGGCACATAATTGGAGAACTTTTGTAGTGTTTAATTTTGAATATGAGGTAGCCACATGGTGGGGATTACTTAACCAAAAGAAGTGTTCCAACCTGCCTGATGAAGAATTTGAAAAATTACTTTTAGAGAGATGGTCTCATGCCAAAAAACAAGATAAGGATAAACATGTGGAGCTATTTCCTACTGGTATATCCTTATTACAGGTTCATGGATTGATTCAAAAGGAGAAAGATCATTGTTACTATAAATCCTAGTTGCAAGCATAATTTTATCAATGTTAACTTGGCAAAAAAGTTGCAAATTCCAGCGAAACACATTGAAAACACACAAGTGGTATTAGAGCACTTTCTTGGGCAAAAAAGTGGAGAATTTGATCTATTCGGTGGTGGCGAGTTTGTAGATCAGATCTGTATGTTTTGGTGCAAGATCTGCAAAATATAATTGCAGATCTAGATTCCATGTGAAAAATTACTTGATTTAAAAAGAAATCGGTCGAATCAGAGTCCGAATGAAGGAGATATCGCTGATTTAAAAATTAGTGGGGTTGTAGACAATTTTTCAGGGCAGCAAAATTGTGGCACAGATATGGACATCCTAGTGCAATATCTGCAAAATCTAATTGTATATCTAGATCCTATGTAAAAGATACACTATTTCAAAAAACAAATCGGTCGAATCGGAGTCCGGATGAGGGAGATATCGCTGATTTAAAATCAACTCTTTTTGCAGAAATTTTGGGGACGACGAGAGAGTTGTAGCGCAGTTTTGAAATTTAGTGCCTGGATCAGAATTTCTATCACATGGACAGATGCAGAATGGTTGTTCCATTTCCAAAAACAGGTCATAATAGGGATTCTGAGCAATATTGACTAAACTGTGACAATTTCAAATTTTCGCCAAGTAAGTGAATTTTCTCAAAACCCTCTTCATGGCTTTTACAAGAAAAGATAATGGTCCTACTATTGAAGAATACATAAAAAAACAATAGTGGGTTTCTAAGGGGCACAATAGTAACAATATGGGCACTACATGGGTACATCAATATAATAAGGGGGTTGTACTAATAATAATAAGGGGTTACACTAGTAGTATAGGGGCCTAACTAGTTTGCCTAGTTTTCTTGTTAAGGTTTATGCATATGATAAATCGTATGGCAAGGATTTTGGGCTGGAGTCTGGCCTTTAATTCTATCTGGATAGACTGTAAATATTGACTATCAACTCAGTTATTTGCAAGGTTGATTTGGTTGTTTTCCTTTTAGTTTGAAAGACTGTTTCGCCTTTAGTTTTAGTAATTTATGGTAAAAATCCTTGGGATCGCTGTTGCTTACAACAATCAAGGGTTTTGTATGCAAACAAGGGTTTTATATGTAGTTTAGGGTTTTACACCCTTTTTGGTCTCAATCTTTATTAGATGAATGCCATAGGACCTGCACTCTGTTGCAGTAAAGTGTTCGGTTGTAAAAACTCAATTATGATACTGTATATTCATATGTATTTTATTGACTTTCAAAAGGTTTTCATCATTTCAAATTATTAATAATGTTACTGATATTTTTGTTAATATTGTTCCATACTTATTGATTCACAAATATGTTGATATCTATGTGGTTATTAATAGTACATCTATTGCTCACTTGTATTGAAGTATATACTTCGAACTATTTATGATACCCTTAAGCGGGTAGAAACCTTGTTTTCTTGAATGCTGAGGGTTTAAAACAACCCTCTATGACAGAGAGAGAGTTACTCTGTTTGGTCTATTCCACCAGCAGTTTCAGGAATGATTTGCGACTCTATTTGCTATCGTTCATACAAAATAGAATAGGAATGTAGGAGCTGATTGATTTTTTGGACTCTATCAATTACTAGATTTACAATTTCATGGGATATTTATACTTATTTCTGCACTGAGAACTCCTTTCGATTTCTTGTTCTGAGTATTGGATTGATTTACTTTATTAATAGATGTATTCTCTTCTTGTGCACATTCTATTATGAGTTAAGCATAATATTCATGCTATGTAATGAACTATCATGATGCTATAAGTAAACATATATTATGTTATTCTATTATCATCCATGCTTAAACAAAACATGCTACATTACTTATCTACTTTAAAGTATTAGTGGAACTTCAACAAATATCCAAAAAGTCTCTCCTCCTAGCCACGAGCCTGGCGATTGCATCCAGGCTCTCCCCCGAGCACTTTCTTTATTTTTCTTACTGGAATAATTTCCAATTACAGTCGGTGCCTTAGGCCTCAGGACTACACTGTCCAGCCTCAAGTCATGCACTTAATTTGATTATTAATGAGAAACTTCCCACTGGTCACTTTTCTCCCACCTCTAGGATAGTCCCCCAATTCTTCATCTTTCCCCCTGTATTTCCCCTTCCTAGGGCCATGCCCAGGGTAGGGGTATAATTGTTTCTTATAATTGTAGTAAACAATTTGCTTTAATTAATCATGTCTCAACTCCTAATCACTCATAATTAGGTAAAAATTTGTTATCTAGCTTTCTAGCCTTAATAATAACATAACATAAAATAAATGCAGTAAATCATAAAACTGAATTAAATAACCACAGTAAATCTTCCAAGGAGCCAGGGGTGTTACACATAATTTCCTGGTGTACTTATACTTCACCACTCTTTTGTACTTATGTCATGGATATCATTATTTTTACATTCGTAATGTTACCAACCCTAATTTCAAAATTATTGTTTTAAGGACACATAATTTCTTGGCGTACTTATACTTCACTACTCTTTTGTACTTATGTCATGGATATCATTATTTTTACATTCGTAATGTTACCAACCCTATTCAAAATTATTGTTTTAAGGACACATAAGTTCTTGGCATACTTATACTTCACCACTCTTTTGTACTTATGTCATGGATATCATTATTTTTACATTTGTAACGTTACCAACCCTAATTTCAAAATTATTGTTTTAACCTCCAAAGAGGTCTCAGTACACATACCTATATATTATCTTCATTGCATTTAACCTTTGTATATAACTATACACATACTTTTTGGTTGTAAATCATAGCATTGAACTTTTATAAGGTCTTGCAATTTGATTTTCCTTCCTTAAATGTGGTATTATGTATACATATATATCATAGTATTTTGGTAATGATTTTAATGTGGTTTTTATAACATAGTATATGTGATATTTTCTGGAGTTTTCTATGCATACACATGTTAAACAATGTAAACATTGAAACCTTAACTAATATGATTATCCGTTTCATAGAGATAGCAAAAAAGTGACCCGATTTTGAAAAGTGGTGATGTAAAATACACATTTTTTAGCATAGTTTTTGACACTTTAAATCTTTTATGTACATTAGTTTCTAGAATGTTAATGATTTGCATGCTGACTTTAAAATGTGTTGATTATGCATAGATCCTTTTTTTAAAAGACCTAATTTTTTACTTTAAATTTTTTAATGTATTAAATGTAAATACTTATTTTCTAAATTTAACAATTTTTGAAGTGGTCTTCTTCTTCATATTTTTTTTGGTAGTGAGGTTTTTTTTTGCATGGTTAAAAAAGAAGGTCGATGTTTTAAAGTTTTGATATTCTACATATTTATATATCGCTAATTATATTTTCAATGCACATCAAATAATTGTCTTTAAAAAATAATAGTTTTTAACAATTGACATAAAAATAACCATTTTCAACAAAATATAACTAAATAATTACACATTTTGATAATTTTTTTCTAGAAATGACATTTCAAAATCACAATTTTTATAGGAAAATTTTAACAAAAAATGGTTAAATAATATTTTTTTATGAATTTCATGTCAAAAAATAATAATAATCCATGTCTTTTTCAAGAAATAATGATTCACATAAGAATTAAAGCAAAAATCACATAGTACAAATGTTGAACACATAAAAACATTAATTGAATGCTTATTCTTCCCATAAAATGTCAAAGTAAAAAACATTATAAGTATAACTAATTAATAGTTACAAAAAATGAGCTTGATTTCCAACTATAACTTAAATTTAATCAACAATATCGCGTAACCCAAACTCTTCATCCTCTACAGTTTCATCATTGTCTTCTCCCACGATATTTTCTGCTTCATTTTGCTCATTTTCCTCTTCTAATGGATCTTTGATATTTGTGAATCTCCCAATGTATGCCTTTCCAATCATTCCATGTAATGGTGGTTGAGGTTCCTTTACCTTTTTTGTCACACGTGATTCACTAAAATCCCCTTTATTGAACCCAATTTCTTGCATTGCATTTGGAATAAATTGAAGAGAATTAATTTTTTGTTGAATAAATGTGCACTATAGTGGATCTTTTTCAATGCAAATGCAATTCCTTCTTTTTTTTAGGCAACATGCTAGTGTTGTACCTAATTATCAAGCACAAAATAAATAATGAAGTAAATTAGTATAATGACATATAAATTAAGAAAGAAACTATTTAAATTCAATTCTATATAATAAAACTTACCTAAGCCAAAAAATAAATCCAGAACCCAATCTCCTTCATTTTAACATATGTCTATAAGATAGTTAACCAATGACTGTAGTTTTTGATAAATGTTAACTATCTCTCATTTTGCTTCTTTGTCTTCATATGTTTGTTTTTTCACAACAACATCATAAACCCGTGCTTGGTTATGACTCTTTCTTTATACTCGATTAAAAATCATAGACATATAGCTATCATCTTTTGACCAACTATCAATATGGATGAATTTACAATCATTTATAAATGGTTGATCTTCACAGTTCAGAAGATTTGACTTTTGCTTGTAACATGAAATAGTAAAAGCTCAATTAATTTGTACATAAATGAATTTTTTTAACATTAATCAAACGTACATTTTCAACGTCTTACCATGTAAGCTGCATCCTTGACTTTGTTTTCCCTTTGAAGCTTGACAATAACATTACCAATTGTGTGTATGAATTAATGTCACAAATCTCTATAATGGTGATGATGTGACTTCTACAAATATCGCAACCACTTTACTAAGAGCTTGATAAGTATAAGGGTCATTATCGTAGTCAATGTTGAAACCATAAAAATATTTGAAACAACTTGGGAATAATCCCTTTTAGGTATGAGTTTAGCAATGTCTTCACAGTTGCCTTGTATTACTTCATATTTAATAGTGTCAATCCCATTCCAAATTAAATGAGTAAGAGTTGGATCAAGTTAAATATTCGTAAGATGTTTCTTCTTCAGTATTTCAATCTTCATTTTTTCAATAAAGGTGCTGAAATTATCTGGTGCTCGATTTGCATCCTTCCTCATCTTTAATAAAATAAAAACATATATGTATAAGTTATAAAATAAAAATATTATAAAGATGAATAAAAATGAATGTATAAATCAACATAACTTTTTAAATTCAAGATAAAAATCTTTTAGTGTTGACGTCGAACTTGAATTTGGATAGCTGTGTACAACATCATCCCAACTATTTTCTTTCAACAATTTAACCATTTTTTCCTGTATTTTCATGTAAACTTTCTGATTGAATAGATAAGGTAAAAAAAGTCAATACAATGATATGTATAACAAATACTACCAAGAACAATATGTTATATTTAAAAGAACATTAAAATCTAGAAATAAGTAAAAATAATTAAACAAACTTATTTTTGGAATTCCTCAGACATTTCCTCCAATGATAATTCCCCTGACCTCACACAAGATAATATTGTTTTGACAAGTTTTTCATCCTTCACTCCTTGCAATTATCTCTAAGGTGTGATAGTCATATCTTCTAGAAGCTGTTTCATTTCAAGACCCGATTTACTATTGCTACATATCAATGGTTTAGACCTTTTGACCTTCTAGTTTTTAATTCCAATGTTCTCCCACATGCTAAAAATCTCATTAATCAATTCTCATATCTCTCTAGTTCTAAATGCCAACTAGAAATTCTTATCAATACTTCTAAATATATCAGTATTTACTCTGCCTCCTTTTGATTTGATTTTCTTCTCAATTTGATAGCCTACTTTCATACAACATTCCTTTCGGAAATCTACAATAACATTTATCTTATCCCACCACATGTTTCTCCAAATTCACTATGAATAAATCTAACCCTTTGGATGAAAGTCATAGACATCCTATATACATTATCTGAATTATGATCCCATGCCAATAACTTTGTTTCTATATATGATATACCAGCATAAATGATACATTTCATTATTTAAAAATGTGGGTTATTGAGATATTCACCCATTAATTGCCTTTGAGCTTCTACAGAATGGTTCCCTCCAAGAACATAATAATTGTATTCAAAACATTTTGACTTATAAAATGCTTCTTTGTTGGGAACTTGAACTTAATCAACAAGAAGCACATAACTAACCACATGAGCATATGGATTGTACCTCATCAATGTCTTCAAGTTGTGAACATGCAAGTGGTATGGCTTTCTGATTTGATATTTACATTGTCCTTCACTTGGCTTATAGCTTTGTCTCACATTAAGCTGAAATGTACGACCACCCTTAATTAAGTTTCTCTTTGTCAAGTTCTGTTGAATGGATTTTTTTTTTTGTTTTAATAATGCCATCCTCTAAATAAGCTTTTGGTGTAATGATTTCCCTTCTTTATTTTGAATTTTCACTAGGATCTTCATTGTTGGTAACAACTACTTGAGAATGTTCAACTTTAATTTTCTTCCTCCTAACATTCTCATCATTAACTAGAACAACGACATTCTTGGGGATTGTTAATTTTGGTCTTTTATGGCTCTTCTCCTTTCTAACATTAGTTCCAATGTCATCCTTAGTAATGACAACATATTCTTCAACGTCAGTTTCAACTTCCTCATCTTCAAAAGTAACTTGTCTACCTTTGCTAGATTTATCCACTAGAGGATTTTTTTTCTGATCCCTTGGATGTAGTTTTGTAGCATCATGAATTACTCGTTTTTGCTAGTTTTCCATATCTTCTTCTGACCCTAAGTAGAAACTACTGACAACATTCGTAATATCTTGATCTATTAAATGAATGCCTCCCAACATAATTGAAAATTTTTTAATAAACTTTTGTCAAACAAGATATCATATGTCAATGAAAACTAAGTTATAAAAAATATAATGAGATAATTACAGTAATGTAAAACAAAAATATAAATAAAAGTATTTACGATATCTTGTGCAGTCTCATTCATGATTTGTTTAGACAACTTTGTAGATATCTCTCTCATGTCATACAATGACAATGATAATTGATATTTAATCTTGTCATCTAACTTGGGCGGTTTTGTAAGTATATAAAAAGCTTCAATGTTCGGTATCAAACACATGTCTATGACCTTTCCTAGCACCTCATAAATTCCACTATCGCTAGTGTTCTGGATTTAAATAGGAATGCAACAAATTACAGATATAACCATAAATACAAAGATACAACAAAAATAATACTTCATTTCACTAATGTAAAATACTGAAATATGCTTACAAACAAAAACGGAAATAAACTAGCTCAGGTGATGGTAACTTATCTCTGAGGAGAGATGTGGCAGCTACATTCTTTTGAACTCTGTTACAGTGAGGCTTTAAGGCCTATTAATTGTTGAGAAATAATGGAAAACCCTAAACATCTAAAACCCTAACCATAAGAGATGAAACACCAATCTATGGGCGCCGTTTTGGGTAAATTGGTACATTAACTTCTCGGGGTTGCAACTTTGGCAAACAATCTCTTTTCGACATGCACAATACCTTGCTCGAAATATCTATCTAAGGACTACAACTTTGGGAAGAGAAACATCAGTCCATGGACCCATGTTGCTCTCAATTTTCCCAAAAAATGTTATTTAGGGCCTCAAACGACTTCGAAAGTTCAGAACCCGAAAAAATGCCAAAAATAATAAATTGTGCTACAAATAAGGAAACTGAAAAATTGACAGAAATAATGGTGGGCGTCTAAGTGGAATTGACGGGTGGCTACCAATATCCACCTGGATCATTCCTCGCTCCTTAGGAAGCAATTGTCCCCATTCCATTGAGTTCCTCCATGAGATGAGGAAACTTATGCTGAACTTGGTTCCTGGTGAGCCACTTGCCTTGGTGAAGGAGTTGACCTGCTTTGACAACTTGATAAAGTTAGATCTTCTGCTGGTGAGTGTACTTGATCTGCGTGTTCATGATCTAATTAGTTGTTGCTTGTTCCATGCAATCTAGATTTAACTCTATTGGTGTGAGTTCTTTTGCAATGTTGGATGTGCATAGTAATGGTGGAAAGTATTGCTAAAGGCGGTACACATTGAACACTAGGTGTAGGCCAAGGAATGGGGGAATGCTGAGCTCAAATGCATTGTCTCCCACAACCTTCGTAATGGTGTAAGGACCATATCAGAGTAATATGAGCTTCTGATGGGCTCTTGTAAGGCGTTCTTTCTGTTAGGATATTCCGACACATAGGAAATAGTTAAGTTCAACTTGGTCTAGTATAGAGTTAGGTATAGAGTTAGGTAAAGTGTGTTTCTTTACCATTGTAAATTTTGTAACTTACAATCCGACGGTCACGATATGTAGTGATCCGATGGTTCATTCTCTCCTCGGTATTACCGACACT
>APFE030265163.1:0-18565 GCA_000404065.3 Pinus taeda | reverse complement strand
TGGTCTTTGGGACAAATTTCTTCCATTTCTCTATAAATTCATAAAATGTGTTAGAAAAATATGTTTGGGGAGCGGGGTGATAAATACTTAGAGGAGAATTTCAATTAGTAGCAATAAGATCTTCTTCAAATGAATTTAAAAATAAATAAATTGTAATCCAATGTAATCGTGGCTATGGAAATGATGCTCGATCTCCAGTGAAAGTTTCATTATTTGGAGGATGAATTGGAGAACATCAAAGTGAAATTGGAAGAAGGGTTTCAGAAAGTGAACATGGCTAGTAGAACATTGAAAATAATATCCTTTAAGCCATCAAACACAACCTTAAAATAAATTACCAAGTCAACCAACAACAACAATGGAAGGCTCAATCTCATATCAACTAAATCCTGATTGTTTGGTGATGCTATAAGTTTCATTTTGTGTAGGGCACCATATTGCATGTGTATAAGTGGGAGAGTCTAGAATCATTTGTAAGAGGGATGATGTAAATAAATGGAATACAGTAGGATGGACTTGTATTCCCAGCCCATGTCCTTTGGACTTGAATAATAAATTTTACAAAATATGTAAATATGTTGTGTTAAAAACAATGACTTCAATACTTAATACCATTTTCAGTCATGTCGAAAAGAAATAAATTGATAGATAACTCAAAAAAAAATATATTGTAAATATTGAATTTTTATATGGTTATTAATTAAATTTTAATATGAATTTATGATGATTACTGATATGTATCGCATTTCTATATGTACATATACTCTTATTTTTAATCATCTGTTTATTATTTAAATTTATTAACTTGCTATATGTTTTTATACCAAGAGGCCCTCTCAAGCACTCCACAATTGAGATGTTGTAATGCCTTGTAAAATTTTTGACTTAGTCAGAGCACATGAACATAAAATAAAAATTATAATTATATTTATAATTAATTATAGTTAATAATTGGACCACCCTAGATCCATCTTAACTATAGATCCACCATGCATGAAGACAAATCAAATCTCGTTGCAGTCAAAAATAGGTTTGCATCTCAAGAGATTCAGTTCCTCATTACGCTTGGTAGATCCAAAGTTAGGATGGAGCTAGGACGGTTATTTATTTGTTCTGAAACATGAATCAATATTATTTTAATTTATTTAAATGTGATATGCATATTACGATTTTTTCCTAGAAAAAAATAGTTGTAATTTTATTAATAAAAATAGAAATACAATAAAATGAGTTAATCAATTCATTTGTTGTTTTTACTATTTTTATTTTTGTCAGGCTAGGCAGTAACTCCACAAAGCAAAAACTGTTTCATGTATTATTTCACAAGGTGGATCTTCATTATATACATGAGGGAGAGACTATTCAGTTCATCTCCCGATGACTGTTCATATTTCTAATTTACTTATTTACATAAATTCACCCAGTCACGGGGATTAGGTGTCAACATTCCCCCCCTTAATCTGAAGGGATGTTGGTGATTCCAAGCATCATTCTGAATCGTTCAACCTTTTCTCTTCCATGTTCTTTGGTGAAGACGTCTGCAATTTTCTCATTTGTGGAACAATGACGGAGATGGTTTGTTTTGGCCTCACTATCAAATCCCTCAAACATCCCAGGAAGGATCCCAAAGTGACCATCTCCAAAGAGGCCATGTAGAACATGAATCTTCATATTTCTTCAGAAAGAATATTAAACCTGTAAAAATTATTCCACCCTCGACGGCGATTAGGTTGGATAGATGGTACATGGGCTGTAATCCACTGAAAAATACCCCCATAAACAATTTAATTTGGGTAAAACTCCCGGGTCTTCCCTTGGAGTTGTGGTCAAAAGGAACTCTATATGAGATTGGAAATGTCGTGGGAAGATGTGTTTATGTGGATTCTAGATGTCTAGGGGAGAAAGACAAACATGTTGCGTGGGTTCTCATTGAGAAAGCCTATAGGGGTGGTTTTCCTAACCACATTGAAATATCATGGAAGGATTTTAAGATAAATCAAAAACTTGGAGCACAAGGGGCAGCCAAGCAAGTCAAGTAGGACTATTGTTAACTGCAAGTTTTGGCAACCGAGTCCCTAAAGTTTAGGAGGATTGTTGGAGTCCTCCATTTGAATAAATAAGAAGGCTTAAGGCCTCATTTGGAGTTAGTCAGTTTGTAGTTCAATTTTAGTCAGTTTTTAGTTATATTGTACTTATATTTTAGTAAGTAGGTTAGCACATTAGTGCAGCTCTGTATCAGCACAGTTTCGAGCTGTTTCTTGTAGACAGTTTTTGGGATGTAACTATTATTTCTTGATCAGTAAACATGAATCCAGATTTGTACCAGCTTTAATATTTCTTAGGAGGTTGTAGCTCTTAGGGTTGGGCCCAACCCAAGCTCCGAGTACCTCCTTTGTGTAATTTTATGTGCCTTTGCTACATTCTTAGAATAAAATCTATTATCTAGATAAAAATCTTGCTTTGTTACTTAGGTTGTTTTTGATTATTAAAATAGCTTTTCATGCTTCAGATTGATTTGATAGTTTGAGTATAGAAAAGATATTCAGAAAAGGGCATCAAGCAACCCTTGATCTCACCTCTCCCTCCTTGGTACCATGATTTGAGACCAAGGCATACTTGTTGCCACAAAAACACTGTTTCTGCCTCTTCATGCAATTGCTAGTGTTAGATTTTTAGTTAGACAAGTTGATACCAGTTGTACTTCCATGTTTAGGATCTATTCTTTCTTGGTTTCCATATTTGTTT
The DNA here is from genome assembly GCA_000404065.3 of Pinus taeda. NCBI lineage: Eukaryota > Viridiplantae > Streptophyta > Pinopsida > Pinales > Pinaceae > Pinus > Pinus taeda. The sequence goes on along the minus strand of APFE030265163.1, from coordinate 15,820 downwards.
TACATGATTTTCTGCCAATAAACTTCTGTTCATCATGCATATGGTTTCTAGGTTGAATTAGGTCAAACTAGATAGATCTTTGGTTTTCCTAGCCTTCATTTGATCAATTTTGGAAAATAACGTGTAGAGCACCTATGATACCTTCTTGCCTGCCCTTCCTCCATCAATACAACCTGATCCATCCCCTAACTCAAATTATTTCCCTTCATTTGCCACATTTTCCCACTTTGCCCTAATTTCTACTTTTTTGTGCAACCTTGCTACCTCCATCCTCAAAAAAATCCAATCGCTCCTTATCCTCATTCACCAGGTCCTAGACCCCTTAACATCCTTATCCAACCTCCATTTTCACTTTGCCACCATTTTTCCTCCATCAACCCTCCAAAATCCTCTTTTTGGAACATCTTGTAGAAGCTACAGAACATCCTGTAGAAGCTACAGTACATCCTGTAGAAGCTAGAATAGATCTTGTAGAACCCCTGTAGACTTCCTGTAGAAGCTCACGAAAATAGTTTCTTGAGATCTGACCACTGTGAAACTCTATGGAAGGTTTCTAGGGATGCCTTAGCACTCTTCTCACCTTCCCAACCTCCTGCAAGCATTTCCTTTCACCAATCAACCTCTGCACAGTGAAAAATAGTTAAAGCACATGCATAACAATTCTGACAACTTACTCAAAAATACAAAAAGATGTTTTTTTCTAGATTTTATTGTAGAAGTAGCTTAGTCACATGCATATTACCTTTCTAAAAGTCAATGGCATCCATTTCCACTGCTTTCATCTCTTTTCTTGCACCAGTAGGGTTAGTCGGTAAAACTAGGGTTTGCTAGGGTTTGCATTTCCTTTCAGCTTTCAGCTTCTTTTTGTAAGTAGGCTAGCCTCTTTTGAGTTAGTTTTCATCCATCACAGTTAAAATCTTCTTCTAAGATCTCATAGAAGTTGGCTTAAGCTCCTAGTGGACTTGTGCCAGTTGATCAAGTGACAGCCACGGCAAGAGCTAGTACTTGTGCATATAGCACCGTCACTTCCAAGTTTGTTACGAACTACCACGTTGATAAAAGTAAAGAAGGGATCCCTAGGAGTTGCAGCATTATTGCTTAAATACTGGACCCAACCAGTTATACATCTAGAATACTCCATGATGTTAGGTAGACCTTGGGTACTTTTCATTCAACATTCATTACTATAATCCCAAATTTGGACATTTCCTCCTTTGAGCAGTTCAAACCCATATCCTTATCCAAATTCACTTATAAAATCATCTTCAAAATCATTTCTCAAAGGATGAAATATATTCTTTGTGATAATAATTCCATAATGAATGTGGATTCCTAAGAGAGAGACAAACCCATGAAGCAATTGGCATCTCCCAATAAGGCCTTCATTCAATCCATACAAATCATTAAAAAATAATTGTTTCTTGAAGTATATGTCATCCTCGGTATTAGTTTTAGGATATCTTTCATTTAAAAGGAAGACTGCTTTAGTCCCTCTTGTCGCAAGACCCCATATGCCAGGAATTGTAGATTCGTTATGGTCCAGGGTTTCTCTTCTGAAATTTGTTTTCGTCATATCAAATCCCTGTGTAGATATTTGTTTCAGGATAGGCTCCTGGTGGTGTGTGTATGAGTTTTTCTACTGCTTCTTAGTCTGTCCAAATGTTTCATTCTTAAACATCTCCGAATGCATTTTAAATCTTTCGAATTTCTGAGAAAGAAGTAGAACAAGATCCTCTAAAGTATAACCACCTCCTTTGTTTATTTGCATGCAAATCCTGGATTGCATCCAGGTAGACTTTTGGATGTCCCCTAATTGAGACCAAGTGTCCATTCCGGAATGGTTTCTGATGTATAGTTTTTCCGGGAAGATTTTTTCGTTTCCTCTGAACCGTTTTCCACGTTCCTAGTTCTCACTTTCTTGCTCCTCGAGTTTTGGTTTCTGTCAAAGTTTTGAATGCTAAAGTTTATGGAGTACAATAAAGGTGTTTGTAGATCAGTCTTTGAAATTTGTGGAACATTAGTAGTAGTTTCTTAATCCAGTGTTGACTCAATTTACCCCATCTCCTCATAAATCTTGAGTTAAGGTAGGCCTTCCTTGGTATATGATCCCCATTTTGGAAAGGCTACGATTTAATTCCTGATCTACATGCTGTGAGTACTTTTGTAAGGAAAATCTTCCTTTCCCCGCGGGATCATATTTGCTGTGGGGATAACATTCAATAGTTTGGTCAGACCAATTAAAGGCAGGTTTTATTTCCAGACCCGCAATATCCTTTTAAAGGACAACATAGTACAAAGGAGACGGATATTTTTTGGTCTGAGGGTCAGTTGCATCGGTCACAGGGGGACTTGCCCTAACATCTTTGATAGTTGGAGGCTTGTAAGAATAAGGACGATAATTGACTGGGAAAGGAACTATTTTAGATCCCAAGATGCCTTGCTGTCAGTACTTTTGTGAGGAAAATCTACTTGTTTCCTGTCCAATACATTCCTCATTTTGGGTATTATATTCTGTAGCGGCCTGTCTCTTTATGGCATGAAATATTGCCTGTCCCGGAAAACCTTTTTTAAGGATTTGCACAATACACTGGGGGTGGGTTTCTATGGAATGGGGGTTTGACGCATCGGCCATGGAGGCCATGGTCAAAGCAACTGAGTTGGCCAAGTCTTGTAAGATTCTTGCCATGTTGTCAACAGATTGGCAGTCCATGTTCACTGACATGACTGTCATTCCCTCACAGCGAACATATGACCTGGTGGGAAATCGCTGTCAAATCCCTCAAACATCCCGGGAAGGAACCCGAAGTGACCATCTCCAAAGAGGCCATGTAGAACATGAATCTTCATATTTCTTTAGAAAGAATATTAAACCTGTAAAAACTATTCCACCCTCGGCGACAATTAGTTTGGACAACATTTATCTTACAGAACGAATTGAAAGCCTGCAGGAGTTTGCCTTGGTTGGCCAGTGGCATTTCCCTGAAATGGATGATCCTAGGGTCAGGAAATGGTTAGAGTCTCAATGGAAACCTTTGATTGGCTACATCCCCATCTTAGCCAAACTGATGAAGGAGTGGTACTGCTCCATTTTCTGAGTGCCAGTGACCGGGAAGCAATTCAAACTCGTCCATTGGTCCATGGAAGGAGCTTCTTGGTGCTTCACAGATGCTACATGGGCTATAATCCACTGAAAAATACCCCCATAAACAATTTAATTTGGGTAAAACTCTCGGGTCTTCCCTTGGAGTTGTGGTCAAACGAAACTCCATATGAGATTGGAAATGCTGTGGGAAGATGTGTTTATGTGGATTCTAGATGTTTGGGGGAGAAAGACAAACATGTTGCATGGGTTCTCATTGAGAAAGCGTATAGGGCTGGTTTTCCCGACCACATTGAATATCATGGAAGGATTTTAAGATAAATCAAAGACTGGACTTTTGGGGAGTCCCTTTTAGGTGCACAGTATGCCACAAGACAAGACATGTCCATAAAAACTGTCCTCGTCGCCCTATGTCAAAAAACCAAAATTTTCATGGTAAACATTAATCGACAAAAAATAAAAGGGGGATGAGACCTTATTTTTCTGAAATGGAAAAAACATCCCCTATTATTAGGTCATATCCTTCGGATTTTGGCAATATACAGGGGATTCTTAATCCTGAAGGTGATTGCCAATTTTTTGCCTCCCCTAGTCAAAAATCTGCTCCTCAATTCCATATCTCTCCCTCTTCTAATACTCAATTTCAAAGAAATATGCCTGAAAGCTTGAGTAGACCCCTTGGTTCTCCTGAAAAAGGGAATCCGTCCCTTTATTGCCCCCCCCCACCCATGGATCCTATTGCTGACAAAGATCTCCCTGTACCCTCTCCGACTCCCAAATCTATCAACTCCTTCAAAGCAGACTCTCATATCACCTTAATCTCGTCTTACTCTCCCTCGTCAAAAAGTGGACTGACTCAATCTCTGAAAGGTAAAGAACCTATGGTCTTGGTAATCCCTCTAAATTCCCCTATCTCATCCCTGTCAAGCTTGATTGGTAATGACTTGGACTACCTCCTTAGCAAGAAATCCCTTGAGCTCAATCCCCTAAGCATTCATAAACCGGGGAAGCCATCCTCCCCGCAAATCAGTCCAAACTCTGCAAAAAATGTCACAGTAAGAAGGTAAAATAATAGGGGTAGCAGGCACTTTAGAGGAAGGGGGGATGGTGTTGGCAGAGGAGTTTGAAATCTTTCTTTAGTTGATGTGCCTATCATTTATATGACGGAAGATCAGCCTCTTAGAGAAAGTGTGGCCACGAAGGCTTCGAAATGAACTTCATCCTATCCATGAATATAAGGGGGTTGGGGGCTGGCCAAAAATTTTTAGCCCTCAAGAATCCTTTCTTTGCAAATCAACCCAAAATAATTTTGATACAAGAAACCATGCACAACACTCCTGTATCCATCTCATATTTCAAAAAAATGCTACCTACTTGGCATATGGTCGCTGTGGAAGCAAATGGTCAATCTGGGGGCCTAGCAGTGTTATGGGACCCCAAATGGATCAAAGCAAAAGCATATAAATGCTTCGTTGGTATTCTCATTTCGACATCCATTAGAGGGAAAGACTCGCCAATAAATATTTTAAGCATGTATGCTCCTTACAAAAACAGGATAAATTTCTGAGAGAAATTTTTTGCTTTAGAAATTGTTGATATTGAGTACTTGATGATTCTAGGGGATCTAAATGTTACGCTAAGCATTGATGAAATATGGGGAAGTAATCGAAAAAAATATCCCCTTGATGACTGTATCAGATATGCGCTACTGCACAGAAATTTGGTGGACATAAATCTACACAAAATGAAGCCAACATGGGACAATGGAAGAAATTAAGAAGCATATGTAGCAAAAAGACTTGATCGGTTCATTCTACATGAAAGTATAATTGACATACTAGGTATGCCCTTTACCTCAATAGGAAATGACTATATATCAGATCACAGACCGATTTTCCTTGGATGGAGAGAAAAAGGATTTAGAAAAGGGTACCCTTTTAAATTTAACTGAATATGCTTGGAAGATTTTGATTTTAATGAAGCCATAAGTAATCAATGGAAGAAATTATCATCAAGAGAAAAAATGCATCGTTTTTTAACTTTCAAAGGAAAGATGGAGTCCATTTGGAAATTTGTAAAAGACCGGTAGTAGAAGAAAAGACAGCAAAACATAGTAGCCCTTTGGGAAATTCAGAAGGAACTGGATAGTGTCTCTGATAATTTAGCTGCTCATAGTATCCCTTTCAACATGAGATGTTGTATGAGGGAGTTGCAAAGGAGAAAGTGCAAAATCTTAGAACACGAAGAGGCATCATGGAGATTAAAAAGCAAGGAAATTTGGTTAAAGGAAGGAGACAGAAACTCAAGAACACCGCTATCTCCCATATTGTTTATCCTGGCAATGAACACCTTAAGCCTCCACATCAATAAGGAAGTAAGTGAAAATAGGTGTCATCCTCTGAGGATTTGCAGGAACATTTTCATATCGCATAATCTCTTCGTTGATGATATTCTTATTTTCGGAATGTTGTGCAGGCTCACGTGGTCATGCCTATATGAGATCCTAAAAAAATTTCAAAGGACCACTGGCTTACAAATAAATGAATCAAAGTCTGCTCTTTTACATAATGATGGCAATCGAGAACTAATAAAGTGGATATCCTCTCTCTTTGGCATTGAGGCATGGTCCATCGATCATGGAATGAAATATTTGGGATTCTAGTTAAAAGCAAAGGGATACTCCAAATTGGATTGGCAGTGGATAATAGAAAGATACTACAAAAAGATTTCAGTATGGGAATACAAATGCCTTTCAATGGTAGGAAGAGTCATTCTGGCTCAATTAGTCCTCACACAACTCGCGGTATATTGGGCGCATTTGTTTTTTCTTCTAGCAAGCATTATCCAGAAAATGAACAAGATAACAACAAATTTTATTTGTGGTGGCTAGGCTGAGAAAAGGAAATATCATTTGTCAAAGCTATCATCAATCTCACTATAGAAAAATCTGGGAGGATGGAGTCTGCTGGACCTAAGGAGCTTTGGAAAGGCCCTTTTAGGCAAATCCCTTTGGAGAGGGATTTTCGGGGAGAGACCATGGAGTAATACCATAAAAAAGAGGTATATGGGTGGTAAGGATCTTTCATATTGGTTCAGAATGGGAAGGATTGCATCCATTTATGAATCTGCAATATGGCTAAGCTTCCGTAAGATAGAAGGGTTATTCTTAAAGAATTTGATCTAGAGTTTCCAATTTGGCAGCAAATTCTCATTGGTCTGGATACTTTTTTGAGAGGACAAGAGGATATAATCTTGCCAAAGGCTCTCCTTAAATTTTTTCACAGGAAAGGCTATTTCACCTAGGACAAACTCATTGCAGAATGGAATGGCCCCCTCCCTATCTAGATAGGAGATGGCAAAATGGGGATTCCTGGAAATGTGGCAAAGTAATGGAAAATTGTAGAAGTTTGTCTGAAAAATTGTGGAATATATCGTTCTTTAGATGTCGATGTCCTAACATGGAAAGATATAAAAGGGGTATCCCAGGTTCGAGTAAAGGATATTTACTTAAAGCTGATAACCTCGGGAAATGCCATCCCTAGCTCTTTTTTCCTTTATCTTTCTGGAAATCAGGTTGCCTGTCCAAATCTATTTTTTTCTCTTGGCTAGTATTCCATAACAAAAATTTATCTTCTGAAAACTTAAGAAAGAGGGGCTAGTAGGGCCCGGGTCTTTGCCCCATGTGCAGAACTGAGGAAGAAACAAATTGTCACATGTTCCTCCTCTGTATGAAATTGCAGCAGTTATGGCAAGCACTGGAAATTCATTATGGTTTCCCTCATGCTTCTCACACCTCTATTCAAGAGGCTTTTATATGGTGGAGCAGGTAAAGGGAGTCTTGGAGGCCGATTTTCATCATCACTTTATGGTGCATATGGAGATGGAGAAACAACAATATTTTTAATGATTGTAAGGAACCTTTGATGGAAATCATCCAAATCATATCTTCTTTTTTTGAATCCATAGCTGAAAAGCCTCCAAAGGAGAAGCGATCAATTCCTGTCTTGGATGATCTATGTTGTGACAGTTTCCCGAGAGCATTCTTTGATGGAGTGGCACACAATTATTCATGTGGTTGCAGAATCCACATCACCTTGGATGAAAATACTCAGTATTTTATTTCATGGAATGTAGGAAAAGGATCCAGCTGCAAAGCAGAGGCGATGGCTGTTACGGGGCTCCTCTCCTTTTGTATTTTCTTTAGCATCCAGTCTGTTTTACTTTTTGGGGATTCCAAAGTAATGGTTGATTTCGTTCGGGGGAAAATCCACATTCACAATCCTCACCTGGCGGGTTGGATGAATAGGATAGTTTTTCTTTGGGAAAGGATGGAAGGATGTTCCATACAACATGTTTGCAGGTTTTAGAACAAGATGGTAGACAATTTATCAAAGGAAGGTCTAGTATCGTCTCTAGGTATATGGCATATGGAGGTAATTTCAGATGAACAGGTGTTCTCTATCAGAATTTTATCCTTAGCTAATGCTTTCTGAGTTTGTCAGGTACATTTTGTTTATGCCTCTTTTTGTCCCTGCAGTCCTCATTATGATTTTGTCTCTTGCTTTTTTGGAATTTCCATTCTACGATGCTTCCTGCATGGAGGATCTCAGTAGTCCAATGTTTGTATGTTTCAAAATATTATCTCTGCGACTTTCTATATCAAAGACATGGTTGTCAATTTAGAAGATCATCAGACTTATGTGTTTTTTGGGGATTATTTCCTCTTTCTCATTTTCAGTCTGTATCGGATTGCCCACTAGTCCGGTCTCTCTTCATATACAGTTTTCCATATGGCAAATGTATTTTGATCATTATACTCCTTATATAATATATTTATGCTTTTTTGTTCCTGAAAAAAAGAATCAGATAGATTGACATAAAATTAGTATTGGTTCATTTGTGATTAGTTATCAACTTGTTTCTTGCATTGTGAGTTCTATATCCACCTCTTTTTTATTCATATTAATTTATCAACTTCAACTTTTTTTAATGTAGAGAGAGGTCTTAGACAAGGGTTTCCTCTCTCTTGCCTTCTCATCCTCCTAGTAGATAAGGGCATCAAATTTCATATAAGGGAAGATTTTAATGGATTTTAATGAAAGGTGATTCCATCATTCATACCTCTTCTATCTCCCACATTATTTTTTGTTGTTGACATTATTGTTTTCTGTAAAGGGAATATTCAAAGAATTAAGCATTTGAGGGACCTTTCTACATCCCATAATTCCAATAGCATGTGTTAATAGGAAGAAATATTCCATGTTTTTGTGGAGTTTTTCCAATCTAGACACATTGTACTTAGCGGGTTTTATTTTTTTAATTACCATGGATATCAACTCTAGGTTCAAATATCTAGGGATTTATTTGAAGTCAAACAATTTCTAGAAGAATGTGTTTCTTTCTTTAGGTATTTGTAGAAATTGAAAGGAAAAATAATGCTTCACATCATGAACTCAAGTGGGCAAGTTGGTATTGGCTATAATAATCCTTAGAGAAATAATATTTTACTACATCTCTCTAGACCTAGTTCTAAAAGGAAACCTTGGGAAACTTTGCCAAGTATCATTCACATTTCTTTGGGAAATTTTTGAGGAAAAATACCAATTTCTCTTGCCTCTTGGAAAAATTCGGCTAACCTAAACTTGTTACGGGTTTAGGGGTTTCAAAAAAAACCAATTATTCTTACCTCTTGGAAAACGTTCACAAGAGTGCTTGGAAACTCATCCAGGGAGGTATCTTATGTGCATAGCTAACAAGTTATAAGTGTTTCATGCTTATGTCTACCATGAATTGGATTCTAGAAAAAGAGAATAAATCTAAAAATGGATCTATAATTTAGAAAGATGTTATTCTAGCCTTCATTGAAGAGATCATTGAGTTGATTGTCATAATCAATGTTTCATCCCTCCAAAAATCATCCATTGTCTTTTTAAATATGGATTCTAGATTCTAAATTAAGTAATTAGACATGAATATATCATGGGGCACAACCATTGGCTTCATAAAAGGTACAAAGAAAATTGATGGTGGAATTTTCTTTATTTGGGACTCATATATATTAGATACATAAGAAAAAATCATTTTCCATCCCATATATGATGTGGGTCAACTTATTCTATCTCCAAAACCATCTAGTGGTTATGCTAAAAAATTGCATTTGTAACTCTTTCCTAAGAGCTTAACCTTTAGCTAATACCATGGTGGGGAAATGACATAGAATACAAATACATTTTGAACTAGTTGGGAACTTGAAGAGTCTATATAATCTATTCATGCTCAATAATAATGTAGATATTCATGTTCAACAATTTCTAGAAGATAACCAATTATTCTGACCTCCTGGAAAACATTGGCAAGAGTGTTTGGAGACTCATCCATGAAGGTATCTTATGCCCATAGATAAAAAGTTATAATTGGTTATTGCTTATATGTACAATGAATTAGATTCTAGAAGAAGAGAATAACTATAAAAATGACCAAATAATTTGGAAAGACACTTTTCAATCCTTCCTCCTCATCAGTAGATGGTTGATTTGTAATATCAGTAGATGGTTGATTTGTAATATTCGGAATGTCAGCTCCGCGGCTCCATCTGGCAGATTCAAAGTCATAAATATCAACACTCTTCATCAAACTTGTATCAGACGGACGGATTCTCCCTATGGGAAGTAGCTTCCGATTCACAGCCACGCACTGACACCATACTTGTATTCCATTAGTCTGGGGATCATCAATTGGAGGTAACCTTTCCCAGGTGCCCTTCACGGGGTCGTATATGGTTACTACGAAAACGGGATTCATATCTCTTTCATTCATATCATTTTGAATCAAGCAAAGCAGATGCTCGCTCGTCCCACATTTCTTCCTATCAGCATAGAACGTAGGGCTACGGACCATAGCCTCCCAGCTGTTGCACACAGTTTTCAGCGTATCGTGTGATGTGTAAGGTACTTTTAGCAAACACTGCCGAATGACATCCTTTGGAACACTGTCGAATGACATCCTTTTAAATAAATTAAATATTTTATTTTACCTAATATATTTTTTGTTTTATTCTCATTGCATGCCAATTTATTATCAATGTTTTATATTTAGAGTTTTTAATTTGAGGTTGTGTATTTCATTTATTGTTTATTAATTATAATATTGGGATGAAAAAATATTCATAATATAAAATGTGGATTCGAATTTTTTCAATAATAATAACAAAACTAACTACGAGCATGAGAGCATCTTGATTGTAAAACAATCAAATTGGTGTAAGAAAGCCCTTTGATTGTGGCAAGGTTAATTGGTTCATTAGAGCCCCTTGTTTGTGGGACAAGGGACCAATCTCTCCATAACAATTTGAGTGATAAAGTATATTGAGGTGTAAGAACTCTACTTCCCTAACAATTTGAGTGATAAAATATATTCAAGTGTACCAACTCTACCTCCCTTTGGCCAAGAACCTATGAGGCTATATATATGTACAAAGAGTGGAAGGAACCAATATCTCCATGAGAATTTGAGTGATATACTATATTGAGGTGTATTAACTCTACCTCCCTTTGGAGCACCACCTATGAGGCTATAAATAAGTACAAAGAGTGGACAATTTAGAAATCCTTCAATATAGGTCATTGATGGGTATTAATTGTTTTAGAGCCAATTAGTTATAGTTTTCCAAATTGTCACAAAAGTAAAATAATAGAGAGGAACATAGAAATGAATGAGTATCCTTAAAGAGAAAGAAGTGTAACACCTTTCTTATGTTGTGTAGGGCAATGGAAGGGAGTGCCATGGCTTCCTCATCAATAAAGGATATGCTTATAGTGGTCTATAGTGAGTGGATCATCTAAACCATCACAAAATGAGTTGCTTGGAGTGAGATTTCCCCCCATAAGGGTGACTACTTCGAGAGCCACCCTCTCAACTCCGTGGTGTTCCAACTTGAATGAATCCCCTTGCTCATGTATCTATACAACTTCTTCTTCTAATTATCCTTTATACATATGATGATGTCATCTCACATTAGTTCTCCTAAAAAAATTTAGATGCTTCAAGCATGGTATGCCAACTACTATCTCATACATCTTATAATAGAAATGCACTTACATACTAGCACACTATACTTTCACATACATGGTACTATGATATCTTGGCTTATATAGTTCCCTTTACCTTCTCTAATATGGTTTCATGTATGATTTTCTTGCTTCCACGTGGTGTTACTGTTTCATATGTGTGCTTTAGATGTGGTGAGCATTCCATGAAATATAAACCGAGAGCTACCCTCCAAGCTATTTGGTGTTCCAACTTAAGAGGCATTAAGCACTTTATATGCAATTCATATCTATCTTTTTCTCAATCCATAATAATCTGTGAAACAATTGTCTTCCTCATCAAGTGAGAAGAGTAGTTACCCCAATCAATAGTCATTTAAAGTGGCCTACCTTGCTAGGAGGAGAGCATACAAGAATCAGAGTGAAGGGTTCAATAATAAAGCCATGGGAAGTAAAGGAAATAAATCTATAAGAATGGAAATGCGAGAACATATATGTGTAGGGATTCAACATGTACCAGTGGCAATGAGATAACTACCATATGTTGCAAGGAAATCAATACTACTCTAATGTAGCACATAAGTAAATCAAATTACACAACAAAGCACAAATAAGACAATATGTGATCATGTGGGAAAAATTGTAAATGTTGTAGCCTTTTCCTGGATTCTTCGTTAGTCCTTAATGATGCTAAATTCATTTGTAACACACCCGCCAAAACTAGAACCCAACAAACGTTAGACCAATTGTTCACTATGATGACCCAACTTGGAAGGTACGATTATGGGAATGGGATCTAAAATTTCCAACCTTTTCCAACTTTCTCAAAACTTCAAATAGACAACACCATTACATTGGCCATAGGTCAACCTACCTTAGGTCGGGGCGAATCTCACCACAAGTCCAGTCCTTTTAGCCAACCTCTTGACCTTTGACCTAACCAACGTGTTAACTAAAAATTTCAATTTTAAGTCAATTTTTTTCCCTTTTTCCAACACTTTGACAACACTATAATTCTTCTAACGTTTCAAGATTTTCAAGCACTGCTACTAGCACCTAATGGCCAATAAATCCATAACTTTTTATGAACACACTTGGGAAACAATCAATCATAAGGATAGAACCAAATCAATAACACTTTGAGTGCATTTCTTTCCAAAAGTATAGAGAGATAAGAAAGCTCATTAGCATAGTAGAAAAACCTACTTTCTTTAGATTGAGAGCCTTACCATTTGAGAAAATAAGTGAACAAGTATCAAAATATGGTGCATGTCTAATAAAATGTGGTTAAAATGATTCCTTCTCCTCAATTCTCAATGGACTAATTGGTATAAAAAAACCCTACTAAAACTTATGCAAGAATTCAAACATGTAATCAGAACAAATTATATTTCATTCACCACTATTGTCCAACACTAATTATGTAATCCCATTAGCTGGTACCATTCTTCCATAGTTAAGTGAATACCTACAATGGGGGTGTTATTTTAAGACCATTCATATGATGAATCATTCATTCACATCCTCATGTGGATTGTATTTAGTCATTTTCACATAGAAACATGCATAGTAGTAGTAAGAGGTTGTAATCAAACAAAATCATGTCACTGCAATAAGAAAATATTCCATGTTGGTTACTACATGAGCATAACCAATACAACCACATGTTATTCCAATACCTTTTTAAAACTCCGACATTATATTAGTCAATCCTATAGACAATAAATACACAAACCATGTCCCATGCATTTATAACCGCATTTAAGACTAGAAATTGTAAACACATATTCATTATTATTAAAAATACATGAGAAACAATTATCTTGAACTTTTTTGGGAAACAAAGTCTCCAAAAATGACTCTCCACCCAACCACTAACAACTACAACCAAACTCTCACTTATAGTTGTCACCCCTTAGCTAGATTCTAGAGGCCAAGGGACCTTTTAATTATGGATCAAATACAACCACTAGTTGAACTATGGACTCTATAGATTCTTCCATCTCCACCCACCAGCTGAGTTGTCATCCAATGATGACTAGAAGTTGAAACTATTACTATCCACTCTCAAGGATGCAGCTTTGCGCTTGTTCTTGGTCTACCTGGCGATAGCACCACAACTTGGGCTCAGATGTAGCAAGCCTTCAACAACAAGTATCGATACTACTGTAGGTATAAAGACACTAAAGAGTAAATTTTTAGGACGACCTTTTGGCATTATGAATACTTATAGGATTATGAAAAAAGGTTCCAACTTAGCTAGAAAAGGGCTAGGTGCACACTTGACCGTAACTCATTGAAGCTAGTCCTGCTTAGAGGAGTCAGGGAAGATTTCTTGGATATCCTAAACTTGTTGGCAGGCGGAGATATCTACCAGTTACCCTATAAGGATATCAAGGATACCTTTAGAAACCATTCTAGGGCTGCTAAGAAAAAGGGTAGGCGTAGTCAACCTATGGTCAGTCAATCCTCTTCCAAATAATCCATCAAGGGTGAAATTGGAAACATGCTCGAGGATTTCAAGAGTGAGATGATGTAATCCCTTGCCATACAAATGGACACTATGCACATTAATAGAAAGGAGGAGGAAGCCAAGAGAGCCTTAGCCATTTTCTGCCCTAGATGCACTAGGAGGCACCGTAGGAATGAATTTCCATCGAATTCAACTGAAATCTTCTTAGTCTGTGAAGAAAACTACTCCACGGAGAAATTCCCTTCTCTCTTTAGACTAAAATCTGTATATCAAGGAGCTAAAGGGCTAACTTAACATCTCCGCTACATAAACCAAAGGAGACCTCATGTGCCTAGGCCATACTAGCAGGGCATGCAAGGGTCATGCCATGTATATTACAACCCCAACCAGACCACATCCATACCTTCTTGGGGGACCCCTCCTCATCCTTCCTGGTCTACCCCTCCTTGATCCTGTGCCCCTCAATATCATTCCTAGCTAGCCAGCCAGTCATTTCAACCATATGCTTCACCACAACCTCAATGGAATGCACTGCCCCAGGGGTGGAGACCCATATACAACAATTCTCCAGCTTTATTTCCTTCACCAACTGCTCAACCACAAATTTTACACTCTGCTACACCTAAACAAGCCCAGATGCCTGCCTAGCCAAATACGAACCTGAGCAATAGATAGACCCAAAAAATACATAGTGGAGAGACCTCCTATCCTGATTATGTTGCGAAGATTCAAGAAATCAACCTAAGATCTACCTCCACCTATGGAGGTTGAGGAAGAAAGACAGGGAATCATGACTAAAGCATATCCACCACCCTTTCTTGAGAGATTAACCCAACCACTCCAGCCTACCCCAGAAGAGACTCATCCTGTGAGAGAATTGAAAAATCTGTGTCAAAATTCCACTTCTCCAAGCTATTAAAGATGTACATATTTACTACATGTTTATTAAGGGGAATTTCTTCAAGCATCCAGGGAGGCAAAGAAGAGATCCCCCTACCATTAATGTCATTGAACAATTATCTGACTTAATGTTGGGGCAGGTAATATGTCCAAAGTCTTTGGACCCTGGAAGACCTATAGTAGATGTGCACATCAATGGCCCCATTGTCCCACACACTTTGATCGATCTTGGGACTGCCATTAATGTGATGACCAAGGAAGACATGCTCAAGCTCAACCTCGAGGGTCCATTAAGAAAGACCACAACAATTCTACAACTTACAGACTGCTCCACAGTGACCCCTGAGGGGATTGTGGAGGATGTGATGGTCTCCATTGAATCTTGGGAATACTCTGCAGGTTGCCTAGTTACCCAGCCTAAGGCTAAGCTTACTAGTTACCCTCTCATCCTTGCGAGGCCCTGGTTGGCCACTGTCGATGCCTACATTAGTTGTAGGGCTAAAACTATGACTATTATGAATCGGCATATGTCCAAGTAGTTACTCCTATACCCTCCTGCTTAGCGATCTCTAGAACTTGACTTACCTTTTGGGCTAGAAGATGAGGAAGAAGATGAAGTTGGTTCCGCCAAACTCTATACCTTATAAACATCCATGGGAGGGGGAAACCAGATAAAGATGATTTGATTAAACACATACTCCAAAGCCCAACTCCGAGTACATTGTCCTTAGAAGAAGTAGTAAAGGAAACCCATAACAACCATCAGTTTGATCTATGCTTAGCCGATTTCCACCCTATCTGTGTGAAAACCATCGAATTCGCCCTCGAGGGAAATTTTAAAATCAACCCATATCTTTCTGATCACCAAGAATAAAAATTGTATAACATGCTAAAGGAACATCTCATTGCCTTTGCTTAGAGTTACAAAGAAATGAAGGGAGTTCACGGATCGGTGTGTACTCACCACATTTATATCAAGTAAGGTTGCAAAGGAGGGTGAATCCAACTCTAAAAGATATATTCAAAGAAGAACTGCAAAAGATGCTAGATGTAGGATTCATTTACCCTTTCTCAAACAGTGAGTGGATCTCTCCTTTGGTTTGTGTTCCAAAGAAAAATGGTAAGTGGAGGATTTGTGTCGATTATAAAGATTTAAACAGAGCCACAAAGAAGGAGCATTTCCCTCTACCTTTCATCGACCAAGTGCTAGATGGCCTCGCAGGGAAAGAGTTTTTCTCTTTCCTAGATGGATTTAGTGGGTAAAATCAAATCCAGATCAGCTTGGAAGACGATGATAAAACC
>APFE030265152.1:0-15673 GCA_000404065.3 Pinus taeda | reverse complement strand
CTAACACAAATTTTCTAAGGAATGGTTTGAAAATTGAATTCATCAAACTTTGAAATGTTGAAGGTGCATTGGTAAGGCCAAAAGGCATCACCAAAAATTCATAATGACCCTCATGAGTTCTAAATGCAGTTTTCGGAATGTCTTCAATATTCATTCTGATTTGATGATACTCTGAACGAAGATCCAACTTGGTGAAGTAAAAGATCCATGAAATTCATCCAGTAATTCATCAATGACAGGAATGGGGAACTTATCTTTAATAGTGAGCTTGTTGAGCTCCCTATAATCCGGACACATGCGCCATGATCCATCCTTCTTGTGCACCAATACTACTGGAGCAGAAAAAGACCTTTGACTTGGTTGAATTATACCAGCCTCTAGCATTTCTGCAACCATACGTTCAATTTCACTCTTTTGGACATAGGGATATCTGTACGGCCTGATGTTTGGAGGAGCACTTCTTGGAATCAAATGAATAGTATGATCATGATCACGCATAGGTGGGAGACCTTTGGGAGTCTCAAATACCTTGGAATGATTGTCCAGGACTTTTTGGAGATCTGGATAAATAGATGATTCCGATGTGGAAACATCTGGCGAACATAATTGTGCAATTACACCTCTTTGCTCCTTTTTTAGAAGCTTTGTCATACCGTTAGAGTTGATTTCTTTCCTTGTTTCCCTACAATACCCCTTAATTCAACTTCCTTTCCTTCCGCATAAAATTTCATGAAAAGTTCTTGAAAATTAAAAGCTATTGTACCCAAGGACTGTAGCCATTGGACTCCTAGTAAAACATCAACACCTCCGATTGGAATGGAAAGCATTGGAATAGTCAATACATATTCTCCCATGGATAACTTGATATTATGGCACTTTTCAGATTCATAAAAACTTTTAGTATAATTGTTTTTATTATTATTTACCGTTTCTATATGAATATATAGGAATTGTTTTTACTATTATTTACGGGTTTCATATATAAATATATAGGTTGGTATTTGCACGAGTGCATGATATAGCGGTCGTGGCAGTCGGTTTGCACGCAACCGGGCCGCGTTCGAATCTTGTGGAGCTGTGCGGATGCTGCAGCGTATACGATTCCGTGGCACATATTCCGATTGTATGTTAGATTCGATGTGACTGTTATCAGCATTGTCTGATAAGTATACAATGTAATAAAAAGAGGGCCCTATAATGCTTCTGCTTGGGAACTAGCCCCTCCCTTTTAAAAAAAATATATAGGTTGGTATTTAAATATTTTATTTAGCATAGATATATTTTTTAATATTAATAATTTATTTTTTAAACTTAAATTGGGATTTAATTGATATCAATAAGATAACCAACATGGATTGCTTTTAAATTTGTTTGGGAGATAAATATTTAAAGATTCAGGTTAACATTTTTAAAAAATGGATTTATAAAGATGAAAACAAACATTTCAACAGATTTGATCTCTAAAGTTATTTTATTATTAATATTCCTAATTATGTTAAATAATTTTTTGTTTTTAAAGTTAAACTAAATATTAATATTTTTAATGTTTTTAAAATTTTAAATTAAATTTTGAGGTAACTTGTCAAAAATATTACATTTACTCAACCAATATTTCTCAAGCTTTTCATATAAAACTGAAAAATGGAAAAACTATATATACACATTTCACCTGGGAATGAATCACGACACCAGCAAATAGTCACAATTCCCCTAAATGCCTTACCGGGGATTGCCCTAGGTTGAAAGACCACATTTACAAGAACTTATTTGCGGGTACTGTGACTTATAACACTTAAAAAAATTGAAAATAAACAACATTCGTTTAAGACCCCAAAAAAATTCACCTTAAAACTTGATTGAAACCTGTGAATTATGTCCATTTAAGGAGGGTCGGATAGAGATTTAAGAACTGGGAGACAGTGGGGCTACAAACAGGGAAACTGGGAGACTAAATTTGTTCCTGCAGAGAGGGCATTGAAGTTCAGAAAGTTCGGAATGAAACCAATAAAAAATGCAGGTCCCATGAAAAAGGTGACTGCAGGACAATCGTTTTGTTGCCTATTCGGTGGACAGCGTCTCCTGACAATTGCGCATATCAATGTGTCGCCCTCGCCATCATATTTAATGGTTACGGTTTCGGAAGAGGCAACAACGGCCATAGTAGCGGCTAAGGGATAGCTCTTGTAGAGAGCAATGAATCGGTCTCGAAAATTAAGATTGAGATCGAAATGTTCGACTCTCAATTGTATAGAATTAGCAGTATTACTATCGTTTTCCAAGAGTTGCAGTACCCGATTACAATTTTCAAAACTTCCACTCCATACAACTTGTTGGCTCCACACATTTCCATCGAGGCGGCCCCAATCTACGATAATTCTCAGCAAAACAAGGTTGATGTTTTCAGCCATTACAGCCTAGATATTCCTTTGGACACTGTAGTTGAGAGGACGTCGTTCAAGCTCGGGTTTCTGTCCAATGTCATCTAATTGACGTACGTAGACATTATCCCAAACACTCTCGAAATCCCAGTCCTTATCCCAAGCATTCTCCAATTCACTATCCCAGTCACTATCTTCACTATCTCCTTTAATCCATCTAAACGTTACACTAGAGATCAGGTGCTGTTGAACAGGGTCTTCGTTTTGGGTGGATGCCCCTCCTTCATGTGAAAGGCCATCAGCTGTACTTGTTAGAGTGGAAGGTACATATTCTTCCATTTCCCATAAGATCATGTCTCTAATTATTGTGTTTTCCATGTGACGCGTAACCCTCCCAAGAATTTCTCTGGTAAGATTGGTATTATCATTATCGCTTACATTTCGTGATTCCTCCATCTCGTCGCCTTCTCAAAGAGTTTGCGAATATATCCTGAAAGAGCGCGATACAAGACTTTCTTCCCATAACTGTAATGCTTTATATATTTATACTATCGTTTTAGAGTTTGTAATAATTGTAATGCTTTATATATTCGTTTTAGAGTTTGTAATATAGTTGTGTTATCTTTCGCAGGCCGACTAGAAGAATGACTAGCTTTTAGTCTGCCTTCAATTGAGCCTCAAACATAATTTGTTTGCCGTGGCTTACCTTTCATTATTCCAACTCGTTGCAACCATTTAAGTCGTTTATTTAGTCACTATTTAAAATCACATAGCGTATACACATTAATACTTCTTAAAGGATTAGTTAGTTTAAAAATCTTTATAGCTTTTTGTTATTAGCATAGTTATATTAAAAGGGTTGTTAGGTAATTTGAAAATGTTTATAGTTTTTTATTATTAGCATAGTTATATTAATAGGGTGGTTAAAATAGGTTAGATTAATATTGTTTTTCATTTTTTAATCTTAATTATTGGTGTATTGGCTTACGGAAGGTTCAAAATGATTTTGATTGAGATATTTTAACAATTTTATTAATGTTGTTGAGTAAGTTGATAACTCGAATATTTTGGTAGGATTAGTGGAACATAGCAAGAGCCATATTATAGTAAAATATGGTAAAATTATATTTCAGAAATAAATGATTAATTGTGGTGGCCATGGTTATGCATGTTAAACTAGGCTTTACTTGAAATTGTGTCTCTACATTGCTCTCTATTTAAGCTTTTGCGATGGTCTGCCTCTTCATCTGGTCATGATGATGAACCACACTTGTTGGTTCGAAACTTGTTGGCCAAAACATTTTCTCATGTGATTTCTACTGAAAGACTTTGCTTAAATAATTGAATATGGTTAACAATTTTTCCTCTAGTTGATTATGGTTGGACATTTTGAATATGGTTGACAATGAATAACTATGATTTTAGGCTATCATGTGAACCAAGGGAAGAGATATTTTAGCCTAGATCTAAGGATACATTTTTGTGGCCAATGTTCAAAGTTGGGCACCTAAAGTCTTCTCCTTTTATATATTCTCTCATTAAATAACATATCACCACAACACACAATGGGTTGTAATTAATAACCTTTAAGACAATTACATCGATCCAAATTTCAAAAACTGGAGGACACCTTATAAAAACTATTAGATTTCTTAGGGTTAAAGGACCTTAGACATAAAATACTCTACTTATTAAAAGAAAAGGGAAATTATGTATGCTACTCTTACATCAAACTCCTAGAAAATAAAATATTTCATGGACACATGTCCATGAGACATTAAATATTTATGCCATTTTTTTGCATCTCTGAAGGACTCATCCAGGTTCATCTTTAGTTAGAAGACCCTTCGACTTCACCAAATACTCATAGAAATCTTTTTTTTATTTTCACTTTGCAATTCTTTGATTGAGCATATGCTCTATGTGAAACTCTTTGAAAGTGGGTAATTTCTTCTTCCATCGAATCTCTTTTGCATCTTTCCCATCCTCTACTTCAAGTTCTCTATGGGGATGAACTTGTACAACATTAAATATAGGAGAGAGCCTTCTATCACCGGGTATGTCATTGTGATATCCATTTGCTAATAACTTTCTAAATTTTCTTCAACTTTAGCTTATTATACTCAACTTTTGAAAACCCTTATCTTCTCAAAAGGACTTTAAGTGATCGCCAACTCCAAAGCTCACTTCTCTTTCTTCGAGATCCTAACTTTTTATATACTTTTGGCTACTTTCTTGTAGCTATTATTTAATTTGTTCATGTATTCTCTACAAGACTAACCTCCTCTACACTAGCTCTTCCAACTTCTTATTTTCCCAAATTTCTAAGTTCAAAGCTTAGACATTCCATACTAATTGATTTCCACGACGTGATAAAACTCAATATTCTATTGTTTTCATTTAACCTATTGACAAATTCTACATTTATCCACAAACTTCCTCACGTTAGTTCTCATTCTATGCCAATAAAAATAAAAACTTAATTAGCAATATGTTTTATCATAGCCAAAATAACCATCTTATCATCCACTATGTTTTTCCTTCAACAAATTTACTCTTATCAATCCCTCATAAATCATTGAGATTGTGTGACTGTGATAGATTTTATTTTGTAATATTTAGGGCATGAGTATCTAAGTGTGATCGACATCCTTTTTATTTTTTCTTATTACATAGTCAAACTTTGTTTTATATATGCAATACTTGGTAACCTTTTATATATTGTCTAGTGAACATACACTATGAGTTTGAATTTGTTGGACACCTAATCCTCTAAGGGTTGGTGGGGAAGCTCAACAATCAAAGGGAGTCCAAGAGACTACTTCAAATATGAAACCAAGGGTCACTAGACCTGTATAAATATCTATCATTATGAATAGTAATGCATTCAAGGCTGATCCTTCATACCTTTTTCCTTCCCCATAGTTGTGTTTAACATGGTATCAAATCCGATGGTCTCTTGCCATGCTCTAGTGTGAGCCACTTTTTTTTCTGTGGCCTTTATAGATCTATGTCTATGTGATTTTGAACTCTACTCCAAAAATTCCATTTTCGATATTATTATTTTCTTGTCTGTCTTTCAATTTTTTGTTGGAGCCCATTTTATGTGTTTTTTTCAGGCTTGTCAATAACGTCTTTGTCCACCATTCTAAATCTAGATATAGTCATTCTAGAAATTGAGACCAAGGAAACAATTATTCAATAATACGTGTTTTATCTTAAGCATAATAACACCCTTTCTTTCTCCTTGATTTGGAAACATATGTTTTGGGAAATCAACACTTGGTATTCGCAAACGTCTCCCTATTTTAAGCCTGTCATAGGAGCATTCATTGATAAATGGTTTTATGAGCACGAGGAGCTCAATTATTTGGAATCTCCTTTCAAAACTTTATTTCTCTCCACATTGGTCCTAGATAGAAAGTATCTGCACAGTTCACATACTGTGAACGTGAGTTCTAGCCTCCACCATGCTTTCCAAGAAGATCACTTGAGAGTTGATGTTGAACAATTCCCAAGTATTTTTCCTATGGAGATGAAGGACCCATCACTTATTTTAGGTCCCTATACTACTAGTGTAACACCTTATTATTATTAGTGAAACTCCCTTATTGTATTGTTCTGCCCATGTATTCTAATATTTTTATTATTTTTCCCCATAGAAACCCACTATTGTTATTGTTTTTCCCTTACAATATTATCATTATGTGGGCTCTAATTATAATGTGACCCTTAGACTCCTATACATAAAAAGGAGGTCTTATCATTTGTATCATCGAAGAATTTTTCATTTGTGTAATGTAAAAGAGGTTTCCCCCTTGAAGAGACTGACTTTGAAGTGGTTGATCTATCTATTTTTCTATTTTATGAGCTGGTTGAGTAACTTTTGGTATCAAAGATTTGGATTCTAGGGATTTTCTCCTTCGAACAGGGCATTGTGGAATTTTGGCTATAACGTTTTTTATACGAAGTTGCAGAAGTTGAAATTAAAACCATTTGATATGAAATCTGGATAGACCTCATGTCCAAATTTCAGATCTTGTGTCTCTACATTTTCAAAGATACGAGCTAAGGAAGTTAGGGTTTTGGTAGGCTCCCCAATTCCATCTCAAACAAGTGACCTTGGGAAAATTGTCGTAACTTTCTCTCTAAGCAATAGATTCAACTACAAATAGGACATAATGTAGTTTTTTGGGTATAATTTTTAGTGCCTAATATCAAAACAATGAGACACGACACTTTGTACAAGTTCGATCTACTGAACTAGTCTATAATCTAGTTATTGTGGAAGGTTGGGAAGACCTCTTTTTTGGAGAATCCAATCTCGATCAGACTTGTGGGGTTGGAAATAAGACTCATAGGGATATGACGGGAAGACATTTCAAACCTTGGCGATCCCAAATTACAGATATACAATAGATTCAATATCAAGCTCCTACCAAGTGAAAAAAAGGTGTCTAGTTTTTTAAAAATTGCATAACTTCTGTTTGAAAAATCATTTTGACATAATTGAAAGGGAATAGTGAAGCATATATAAAAAAAATTATTTGAAAATGACACGAAGAAAGAAAATAAAAACACTTAGTAAGCAATTCAAAAGCTCTACCATGACTCCTAAAGAAGAGGAATAAATGCAACATTATATATCAAAATTAGGCCAAATGCGACCAATTTCTCTCTCACAAAAAGTAACATAAACCATCAAGCTATGATCAACAAGATAAATGGCATAGAAGAAAAATTGAATGGAAATATGGAAAACCTGAAGAAATACATTGAAGGTTTGAAGGAAGTTGGGACAAAGTCACTACAAGAAAAGCTTTCTAATGGTGAAAAGGTAGTAGAGGAAACTCGTGATGAGAACAAAAGATATCTTAATCATGATTTCGTAGAACCTAATGTTGGATTGAATATCCACCATATTCCAAAGACTAATATGAGGAAGTTTGATTGAAGGATATTGTAACATGGATACTATAGATGGACAATATTTGGATCTCCATAATGTGAAAAACACACAAAAGGAATGTATTGCAACTTTATATTTAGAACCCAATAAGTTTGTATGGTATCAATGACTTTTCTTTTGTAAATAGATTGTCACCTCGTCCATTTTTATGGAGGAATTGATAGCACATTATGAGGATACAAAGTGAAACACATTCTTTCTCCAATTGATAAATCTCAAACAAAAGGGTTCCATGGTAGAGCACATTGAGGACTTCCAAAAATTGAATATAAGGGTAAAAAATATTCTAGAGGAGCATAGTGTTGATGTCTTCATAGGGAATTTGAAGGATAAAATCCAACATCTGGTCGCCTTTGAGAACCTGATTCATTGGAGAAGGCATTCAGGTTGGGAAGAAAAATTGAAAGAAAAATTATGGCAACAATGAAATTGACCACTCATAACTATAAATATGGTAGTCACGTTGTTGCTCCTATCCTCCCATAACCTACAATGTTGACACCACAAAAATTGGAAGAAAAAAATAGAAAAAGGTATTTGTTACAATTGTGATAGAAAATACACTAAAGGCCATAAGTGTGCCGAGAAGAAATTAGTTTACATATACTGTGAAGAGGAGGAAGAAAAGGATAAACAAATGTCAAAATAAGAGGATATACACCACGAACCAACCCTAGAGAAACAAGAAATGAATCTGACTATATCTTGTAATGCATTGGCAGGAATTACCAGTCCTTAAACTCTCAAGATTGAATGACATATCAAGAAGAAAAATATTGAGGTAGTGAAAGCTCACATCGAGCATCGACAAAAAGTTGTCCAACTTTTAAACGATAACCTCACTTTGGCAGAAAATCAAATGAAACAACATGCACATGAACATCAATGTGGAATAGAGGTGACTGGGTATTTTTACGGATACAACCACACAAAAAAAGGCCCCTCAAGCAAGCTAATAGGGATAAATTATCACAAAAGTACTATGGTCCTTACAATGTGTCGCAAAAGATTGTATTTTTGACGTGGTTAAAACCCTCAAAGAGGGAAACAGTCCACGGCTTGAGCCAACGCAGCCACTTCAGGCAATTTATTAATAAAATAATGGAAATTTACATTAGCTTCTCTCGTGAATGATTAACCTACAAATGACCCTCCATGCGCTTTAAATAGAAATCATGGACCAATCGGGTGTTAAGACACGGGTCAAGTGTCGGTAATACCGAGGAGAGAATGAACCGTTGGATCACTACATATCGTGACTGTCGGATTGTAAGTTACAAATATACATATTAAAGAAACACACTTTACCTAACTCTATACTAGACCAAGTTATACTTAACTATTCCTATGTGTCGGAATATCCTAACAATTGTTACTATGACATGCAAATTGGATCTCCCTGCATCTTCCCGAGTGCACCCAGTTTTCCATATTTCCTGTTTAAAGAAGGTTATAGGTGACAAGCTCCAACTTCAAACAATATTGTTGGGACTGGAAAAGGAAGGAAAAATCATATTGGAACTTGAAGCAGTCACAGATACACGAACTTGACATCTACAAAATTGATCAATTTCAAAATATCTCGTCAAGTGGAAGATCTTACCCATCGAATATTTCACATGAGAGGATGAGAATTTTATACATAAACATCCATAACTACTCAAGCATTGAGGAAAACACTTTTTGAAGGAGAGGGTCAGCTTATGGCCCTATACTACTAGTGTAGCTCATTACTGTTGTTCGTGAAACCTCCTTATTGTATTCGTGTGCCCATGTATTCCCCATATTGTTATTATTGTGCCCCATAGAATCCCACTATTGTTATTGTTGTTCCCTTACAATATTAATTTTATGTAGGCTCTAATTATATTCTAACCCCTTACACTACTATATATAGAAAGGAGGTCTTATCATTTGAATCATCCAAGAATTGTTCATTTGTGTAATGTAAAGGAGGTTCCCTCTCAAAGAGGCTAATTTTTAGGTCATTGATATATATATTCTTTGATTTTGTGAGTTGGTTGCATAACAACTTTGCTTGGCCTGTGAAGAGAATTATGTATCTATGCGTGTTTAACTAGATGGTGTTTGTGGAGTGAATATGTTGCTTTGGATGAGAAAGAGAATTTCGTAGGTGGAAATGTGAAGTGGAACTAACAGCCAAATAGATCCTTACCAACATTAAAGAGTGAACGAATTTGTAATGAAATTCTTGTTCACCCTGGAGCATGTTTAAATTGTTGCATTTTCATACATGCAAAACCCTCTAGAAAGGCATCGACCATATCTCTGATCCATAATTGGACTGCTAACGTAAGATGCATTGTCTCAAAGGTATGCATTGGATGGCCATTCTCTTAAGATGTAACCATTCTATTTAGTGAGTAGTCGTGGATGCTTTGAGAAGCAAGTGAGAAGTTTTTCCTTTTTATGTTGACTCTGCAAATACAAACTTATGAAAATGAAGTTGTAATTTCTCAAACCATTGTTCAATCCAAAGAAAATATTTGGGTTAATATTAATGAATCAATTATTGAATTATGGCCTTCAATTGAGATTATTTTTGAACGGGAAGAATTATTACTGAAATGAAAGGAGGCGGTGGCAGAAGTAAAGGAAGACCTCGACCAAAAACCAGGAGATGCTACAAAAATAATCAAGGTTCTGAATTCCAAGACAAAAGAAGAGCTTGCATAATATGGTTTTGAAGACAGAACTTAAGTTTTCTTGGAGGCGAGAAGGGTACATACTAAAAGAAATTTATTGCTACAACTGGAGAATAAATGTCATAATTTAGAGCTCCAAATTAAAAAATTTCACAGTTTAATTCATTACATGTAAAAGGACTTCCAAGTCTACAGGGTATAGGTAATAAATTAAATTCACTCGAAGAATATCAACAGAGATTATATGAGATAGAAATAGATAAATCTAAATTTGCTCAAATCAAAGGAATCATCACTGGAAAGGCTTTCATGGAAGGTCTTAGTTATGATTTATAAATTCAGCATGAGATCAAGCATTTTTTCATAACTAGGCCTACTTTTGAGAAATACACTTAAGTGGATGAATCATACGGAAGATTACTAAAGTTTTTTATTCTTGGTGAAAAATGATGGGATAAGTTGTGTGAACTCATCGAATGAGAGACAACAAGATTCCTGACAACAAAATACCAAGTTTTCAGGGACAAAGAATAGATTTCCAGGAACAACAAATATAACAACAACTTTATAGCTCTAGTCACCGCCAACAGTCCTTGAATTATGTGCAAGATGTAAAAATAGTTCAGATTTCCTCTTTTCTAGTTCTATTTTTGTAATAAATCCAAATCAGTTTGGAAAAGATATTTTGTAATAAATTATGATTTTAAGTATAGATATTTTGATTAGAAACTCTATAAATACTTTGTAGTTTGAAGTAGGAAGGGTTGAACTCTTGTGATAAGCCATTGAGCATGATTGTAATTCTCTGAACTGTTTATGAGATTAATAGAAAGATTATGGACTCATTTTGAAGCACCTTGTGTTTTTTGTGAGTTTTCTTGTTTCTTATTATGTCTCCATCTTTATTTATTTCTACACATGCTTAAACTTAATAGGAAATTTGGGTAAGATAATATTAAATATCAATCTTTCTGAAATCCCTTGAGAAGTTATAATCAATTATAGAGATTAATTAACTGAAACTATTTGTTTAAGTTCATTCCCTTGCATGATTTAATTGTTGCTTCCTATTATCTTTAAATATGCTTTGTTTGGTTGTAAAAGGATTTTACACACATCATCTATATATGAAAAGTTAAATATTCTATTTGACTAAGGAATCATATTTATCATCTTAGAGGCCTACCTTTCATAAACATTTTAATGCTTAATTCTGTTAAAGGTGAAGAATCGACCCTTTTATTATATCATAAATAATTAGGATTTGCATCTGTTTAACATTTTAAAGCATTGGTCATCCAAACCCAAATTAAAATGACATTTTAGATGCTTCGATATAGTTCCTTAGCCTAGAACTGTCTACAAAGGACAACATGAGATTTGGCGACTCCACTGAGAAGTTCATCCTCCGTCGTTGATCCGAGTGAGGGTGGCCTCAATCTTTTATCGTTGCTCAGACTTTATAACAACTTGACAAAACGTCAAATTGCTTTGTTTTATTAAAAATATATTAATTAATCATTGATTAAATAACATAAAAACAATTTCCCCGGATGCGGGTGTGTACTAGTGTGTTTAAGTTGATGGGACAGGGGTATAAGGGAAGCCACATGCCTACCATGCACGGAGGCGACTTGGAAGGCGGTGGCGAAGAACACCCCTGGATGGCAAGGTTAAATGCTATGGGACGGAAGCTAAGGAGCATTTACGCTCCGACCTCCTTCGGCTGCGTTGCAGAGTTTGGCTCTGCACCACATTTGAATGCCTCATTAATGGCGGGCGACCCTCGAGGCAGAGTATGGAGTTTTATAAATAGCGGCAGCCCTTGCATCACCATACTCACCTGGGGAGGGTCTGGGGATCCCATTCCGTCATTGGTGCTGACAAATTCATGCCGTGGTCTGATTTCTTCCATCCCGGGTCTGTTGGTTTAGCTTGTTTACGCCCCTGTGGGAGCTTTGCATTTCAATTCGGCTCACGACTGCTCTGTCACCATGATAAGGACTCGTCAGCGGATGTTGAGTCGTC
The DNA here is from genome assembly GCA_000404065.3 of Pinus taeda. Taxonomy (NCBI): domain Eukaryota; kingdom Viridiplantae; phylum Streptophyta; class Pinopsida; order Pinales; family Pinaceae; genus Pinus; species Pinus taeda. The sequence goes on along the minus strand of APFE030265152.1, from coordinate 3,632 downwards.
GTGGCTCTAGTCATGGAGGGTGTTCGCGCCCCTCAGCCGAGGCGGAAACCCATTCTCCCTGTCACTGCCCTCATTGTCGCTGTCATTGCCACTACCCGCAACTAGGAGGTGCTAGATCTCTAAAGCACAACCAATTCATGGCGGCTAGCTCACCTGGGTCTTCGGCAGCTCCTTACTTCAGCTTTGCAATTTTTACCTTCAACAGCCCCCTGAACTGTCCAAGAATTAACTCCCACGTCTCTGTCCTCTTTATTGATGAAGCCCAGGGCGAGGGGGGATCCAGTGCTCCATCAGAATTCGAGGCCCCGGTTGACACAGCCACAACGTCCGAATTGCCCAAGGTGGAAAAGGGGAAGGGAACATAACTGCCAGACCCTCATCGAGAGAAGAATCGGGAGTAGCCAGAAGAGGCCGAGGCGAAAGCAGGCCAAGCGCAGGAAGAGGAGGAATATGGAGGTGCCCGATTGTGGAGGTGCCGGAGGACTAGTGTGCTTCCACGTCTCAGGTTCTGTAGCTCGGGTGGGATTTTGGTTCTTTCCTTTCTTTTGGTCATGTCCATCTATCTAATTGTCTCTGGCTCGACTACGTGTCGATTATCTTTTCAGTCAATGTGTCAAAGTGGCAATCTGCCATCACTGAGGCCTAGGGTCAGTTACAGTCTTGCTTGGTTATCAGTTTTGTGGGAGGTTACAATTGTGCAAGGTTGTCTTTTTGTCCTCCCCTGCGTGGGAATGATTTTTTTTGGTCACAAACGCCCCTGTGAGGGCATGAATCAGGTAGCCCTCTCTCTCTGCTACATTTGGCTGATCCAGAATGCCACTCTTTCTCGCAGATGGATCTTTTAGACAGCATGCATGTAATTGTACTCTGGTTATTATGTATATAATAGAATAGTTTAATCGAGAAAAAAAAACATAAAAACAATTTAAAGAATAATACAGTGATAATGTGGCAACATTTAAACAAACTCACCTATTTCTTTGGGATTTCATTTTTGTTTTTTTGATATATATATAATTTCCCATTTTATTTCTTTTCTTTTTTTTTTCTAATTTTTCAACATAAAAGAAATAGAAAATATTACATGTTGAAAAAAAGTTACAACAAATCCCTTATAATCCATTTCCCAAAACTACCCTTCTGATGTAACCTTCCTTTGATGTAATCTTCCTTTTATTTATTTGGGTTGTGGTCCATACGCCCATAACATTATTTCCATTGTTCTAAAATATAATATTAGTTGGTTACCACATTATACCCATTATATACCATTTCCCAAAACCACCATTTTGATGTCACCCTCATTTAATTTATTTGGGTTGTGGTCCACACCCACAAAGCACCATCCTACTGCACCATCCTTCAAAACTCCCCATGTAACTACCATTTTTTTAATCTAAGTCCCTCTTATAGTGAAAGCTCACACATCCTCAATGCTCTATTGTTTAAATGCAACATTGGCCTCCCTTTAATATAATACCAACTTACTCTTTTTCCTTCTGCTACCTTATCCATACTACATTTAACCCATTTCCTTTCATTATATATACATTTTTTAATGATGGAGCTTCCCTTAACTTGTCACACACTCATTTTTTAGTAATTAAATTTTCTTTAAACTCCTCCATGCGCAATATTGGTTGCCACATCATTCACTCTCTATACAAAGGTGACACATGGCATTGGCACATCACCTTCTTTCGACTTCAATAGTATTAAGTGATAGGTGACAAAATGTCACTTGAGGACATTACCAACTAAGTTTAAAATGGAAAATTCATGGAAATTGTCACATTAGCTTAATAGCTACATTGAACACCTAGTCACCACTACCAATTTAGTAGTCATCGTACTTACAAGATACAGTGAGAATAAAATCATAAAGTGCTACAAGACACTTCACCCTAGGGATTAATTGTTACTTTTTCTAGGTAAAATTCAAATTACCACAACTTTACCATATAAACACATATGTGGGTGCCATACTTGTCATGCCATGTATTTTTTTAGCATTTTGAATAGCTCGTTTGAGAATTTTTTTGAAGTCTGATGTAGCCAAAATTGATACTTTGACATATAAGTAGGGATCATTTTGATTTATTTTTTTAATCTTGGTAAGAATACATTTTTACTATAAAGTGTTTTATTTTATTATTATTATTAAATTAAATTTTTCTAGATTTAAAGTGGCATAGATTATTTTAGCTCATTTTGCATTATGTTTTCTACTTTTATTTTTAAATGGAAAACCATATGGCCAAATCTATGGCAAATATAGCACTCCACATGGCCAAGATATGAAGTAAGAGGACCAAATCTAATACTACTCATTCCAGATCTAAACCATGCATGAAATGCTTCTCTCCTCCAACGGTTAGACCTGCAATATGTTGCATTATGGCCAAATGAGTGGCATGGGTTACAATAACCATAAAAATCACAAGTACACCAATTGCACATACTTCTTGGCTGTTGGAATTGTTGGAATCTCTACTGATATGGTCTATATGTTTTTCTCCAACAATTTGTTGCAACATGCCCAAACTTGTGATAGCTGTAGCATTGTATCTCATGCATAAAAAGAATAAAAGGACTTTGCTTCCTTTGAAATATTATATTTATGTCAGGATTATCACTAGGAGAAAAATATTTTCTGAATGTTGGAGCTCCTTGAGATTTTCTTCTCTGCTGTTGGTTTTGTTGCTTGACCAGTTGCTAGTTTTGCTTGATTTTCCACTGATGGTTCTTTTGATTGCTATTCAGTTGTTGGATCTGCTTCTTGGTTCCTTCGATCTCACTTTTGCTGCTGGCATTGTTTGTTACAGTTTTATTGGGTTATTCTTTCTTGGTTTTGCCTGCATGCAAACTAGATTCACGCTTTTCAAATCCAAGACCAGATTTATCCAATGGTGATTTTTGGATCTCAAATAAATTATCTAAGGCAACAATGCGCTTCTCCATTTTTTGTTGCTTTCTCAATAAACAATTTCAGCTTCTAATTTCTCACATTCTTCTACCTTAGCTTGATATTGTTTCCTCATTCCTTCCTCATCTCTTTCAAATTCTACAATTTTAACTTTTAAGATGAAAATCTCTTCCTTGATCTTGGCCTCCTTACCATCACAAATCTACAATAATTTTTCTTAATCCTTGCATGCAATTGTTAGTCTAGAAATCTCGGCTCTAAGACTCTTAATATTATTCTCATCTTCACTAGTAAATGCAACATGATAAAAATTTGAATCCTCAAAATTGTAACTCAAAAGAAAATAATTAATAGTTATACTTTGGATTCATTTTGCTGCAAAACCTTTGGTTCTTGATCTTCTGATGTTTGCACTTTATTTTCTAAACCATTTGCACTAGGAAGATGAGACTCTTGTGGTATTTGCAGATGAGTGCATGATCTAGGGGTCGTGGTAGCCGGTTTGCACGCACCCTGGCCGCGTTAGAATCTTGTGGAGCTGCGCAGATGCTGCAGCCTATACGATTTTGTGGCGCATATTCCGATGATGGCGAATATTCGATGTGACTGTTATCAGCATTATCTCATAAGTATACAATGTAATAAAAAGAGGGCCCTATAATGCCTTGGGAACTAGCCCCTCCCTTTAAAAAATATATATATAAGT
>APFE030265149.1:40667-60752 GCA_000404065.3 Pinus taeda | reverse complement strand
ATTTTAAAAATAATAGTTAATTGAATGATTTATTACAAATTTGATTTAAAGGTTATTAAAAAATGTAACCGTTCACTCAGAAACAATTTACTGAATTGATCTTATAACGGAAAACAAACAAATATTAAATCAATAATTTTACTGAATTGATCTTATAACGGAAAACAAACAAATATTAAATCAATAATTGATTTGATTAGTTATATAATCACACATGGATTATGGATATTATTGAGGAAACTAACTTTTGGAGTCAACGCAATAAAGTTGGGTAACGATATTCCCATGAGCAGATGGAAAGAACGTAAAGGGCAAGAGCGAGACATAGAATTAGAACGCTTAAGAGATGGAAACAACGTAAAGCACAAGAGCACACCATAGAATTAAAACGCTTAGGAGATAAGTTGCCGTATATAAAACGCTGGGGGAGATAATTAGTTTGGGGTGAGCTTAAGTGGATTGCAGAAGACGTAAATGGGAGGTATTATTCAACGGTCATATTAGATTAGGGTAGTAATTAGTGTAGTCAACGGTCATATTTTGCAATTTGTTTTTAGGTTAGGGTTAGTTCAACGGTCAATTTCTTTTAACCCTCTGTAATCGTGTTACATAAACAACATTGCCAGCGCTTCATTGGTTTTGTTTTCTGCAAGCTTTGAAGCGATTCACGACTTTTGAAGCAATCTCGACTGCAATCTCTGTTACCAATCTTTGTTACCACTGCAATTTTTGTGTAATCCATCGATCCATCCATACACATATGGGAGGCAGGAGATGCAATTATTGTGAGAAGGCCCAAGTCAGGAACTCTGAAAGCCATAGTAAGTCCAGAATTTGAACTGTTTCAATTTCGGTGGCTCTCTGCATTTTGGTATTTGCTCTAATGCATGTGATGATAGCCGATTCTTGCAGCAATTGCAAAGATCACTACTATCACTACGGAGAACTGTTACAAACTATTTCAGTATTTCGTTCTGGATTAATTTAGTATTTCAGATATATTAGAGGATGTTTGAAGATTGATCCTTACCAAAGTGTGAGGAACATTATAAGCTCTCGGTTTGTAGTTTCTTTGAAAGCTTTCTGCACAGATCTCCTCCGTAGCATGATGGACGTTGCAGCAAAAGTTCCAAGATTCTGCAAACCATGGATTATAGAGAAGTATCACAATGTAACGGCTGAAAAACATGGAAATACACATGTGGGAAAAATTGAAAATCCAACTCCAGGAGCTCTGCCGGTGGGCGGCCATTATAATTTTGTTGGAACCATGGATATAACCTGCCCAAGAGAAGACAATGTTGTAGAGACTTATCATCATGGTTATTTTTTCAAAACAATTAAAAATACATTTCACATGCTATTTCGAAAGAATGACGACAAGGATGATGGCCACTATTTCTTCATTGAAAATCATGACCAAGCAATACAGAAGAATTATGATGTTGACTATTTCTTCACTGAAGATCATGACGAAGCAATACAGCAAAAACATAATGCCAACAATCATTTTCCAGAACACTATAATAATGCCAATACTATTTCTCCTAAAGGTGATCCGATTTTTGTAAAGGATTACGAGAAGAAAATATCATCCTTGTCGTCATTCTTTTGAAATAGCATGTGAAGTGTATTTTTAATTGTTTTGAAAAAATAACCATGATGATAAGTCTCTACAACATTGTCTTCTCTTGGGTAAGTTATATCCATGATTCCAGCAAAATGTTGGAATTTGTAATTTCCCCTGTGCGCAGGCCAGCAGTTAACACACGCAGGAAAGCACCCAGCGGGAAACCACAGCTGCAAACAGAAACCGACCGCCTGAAACCTATCGGACTAGCTCTCCGGCGATGGAACATTCCGACGAAGGGCTCCGACGCGATATGGTGCAGCCACGTGGATTGCCGTGACATCATCACCTAACATTTATCGGACGATAAATGTCAGTCAACTCACCCCATCCGATATGCGTCCGATTCAAAGGAATGTCCTCCGCCGTTCGATTGCCAGGAAAGGTCTCCACCGGTTAAAGTCATCAAAGTACATACGGGCCTGTTAATAAATTAATGCAGCATGGAGCAACATAATCGTCCATACCCTACGTTAATGCAATTACATGTTTTTGGTAAAGTTTTCAATGATTTCAATACCACGCATTAATACGAGGTATGGAGGTAAAATCATAATGTAAGTTTATTATTTTTTTTGGTATATGTTTTTTAAAAGAGCGTTGACTGTGTGTCATGTAAAAAAAAACACACACGGGGATTGTAATGTGAAGAAAGCATTGCACATGGAGAAAAAAAATGTGTGGGCTCGCAACAGCCAATGAAAGACCAGGGGAATTGTAATGTGAAGTGAAAACACACGGTGAAAATAAAACAGAGGGTCCGCAGCACCGGAATATAGATCAGAGAAAATATTGTATTGCAGGGGATTCGCAGCAGCGAACGAAGACCAAGGGGTTTTATGCAGCAGAGTAATTTTGTTTGTAATGTAAGAAGTAAAAGTAATTTTGTTTGTAATGTAAGAAGTAAAAAAAAATTGCACAGCAGTGCAGGAGTAGAAGGAGAAATGAATGAAGAAAACCAGTGGATAGTTTTGTGTAAAACCATGAATTGTTTCACACAGCAGTGAAAAGGTAAATGTGTAATTCCCTGTAATTTTTGTTTTCACACAGCAGTGAATGTAAATGAAATATTTACACACAGTGGTGTAAAATTTCAAAGGAGGCAGAGTAACTTTTGTTAAAATGTTTTGGTGAATCCCTCTGAGTGAAAGAGGATGAATGTCTCAGTCATTTTGTTTTAATGAATAGAAATCATTTTATGGTGGTGCAATACTCTGTTCTGTGTAATTTTTTTAAAGAGGCTCCTCTGTGCAAAAAGATCCTAGTGTAAAGAAAACAGAGCATTGCCTCTGTGTTTTATTTTTCTGGTTTTGATATTTTCCCATTGCAAACAAAAATATCCAACATCTTCATCCGTGGATTTGCCATAGGGATACTGAAATCTTGGATTTTTTAAAATATCCTGAGATTAACCTGAAACGCGTAGTTTGTTTTAGGGAATTGAAATTGGACCAACGAAATCCTAGTCTTATGGGATCTGCAATATCTAAGGCCTTGCGGGTTTCTTGGTGGCAGCTTATTTTGAATCTTGATTTTATTTTATTTTCTATCACGTAATACTATTGGATTTATCTTGACAAAGAATCTGGAACTAGCGGGGGAGGATTCGAACAATGACAAGTCGCTTTACTTTTGCAGAAGTCGATAAAGATATTTTTGGTAGTATTTCGTTTCGGGCCTTCAAACTGTTGGTAGAAAAGGCATGTTGATAACGTGAGCAGAGCAGGGATTGAGATTTGCAGGATGCTTACCATTATTATTGTATGAGGTAGGACAATAATATGTTTACGGAGGAAATTTTAGCTCAAAGAGGGATAGTTTTCTTTTGAAATTTATAGGAGTGGGTTATTCATTTAGGAAAGACATATGCGGCATAATTTTGCATAGACTGATTTATGTTGCATAGACTGATTTACAGATTGTAAATTTCCTTGTATTTTTTTTAATCTTTTGAAGCGGTAAAGAATCTTGATTCGCCGTTTTTGCAGCATGTTAAATTTATCAAGAAGCGGGCCGTCCATTAGGTGTGCAGGCTTGGCTAGTATACAATTGAGGATAATTAACTGGAGTTGTCTATAATGTGACTTTTTAGAGATTCTGGTGACGGAATCCGGCGGAAGAAATGAGGTTAAATCTTGATTTTTAGCAGTTAAAATGGTTTTTTAACTGCATATTTGGATTCAGTGCCCTGGAAAACCCCTGGGAGCCATTGATTGTGCAGAAATTAGCTATCAAACTTGGGATTCCAATGAATTGCTGCCGGATTTTGACCAGAAAAATCCGCCGGAAAAGCTTTCAAAAAATCGCGTTATAGACTACTGCTAATTAACCTATCCTGAGCAGCAGATCTTGAGGGATCCGTTACCGACAAACAGTTCAGGACTTTTATGGAAGGTCTCCAGAGGATTGAAAGCATGCGTGCGCCATGCAAAAACTTTATTTTTGAACCACTTTTTATATACACCATTTTCTGTACAACATTTATGGTAGCAGCAGTGACAGTTACGTCGGTCAGCCCTGAATTGGCATTCACTTCCGGGTTGTCACCGTTTACAGGATTCTCCCTGGCGTGCGATGACCTTCAAGGGAACTCTTTGAGGTTGCCGTTGGACAAGCGGGGAGATGTCATATGCCTGCCTGCTCATATGGTCGGGAATTCAAAAGTGGATTTGTTGATCCCTCCCATCTTTGCAGCCGTGGTTGTGGCAGCTTCGGCTTGCTTTGTCCACGCGGTGGACCTCTAGGCAATATGATATGACATTAATGCGGTCGTGTGTGAAAGTCGAACATTAGGTTCGTTGGTAATGGCACTGTTTTTTTTTTAAATGGTGTATTGCTTTACAGATTGCATATCTTATTTTTGTGGTCAGCGAATTGTTCTTAAATTGTAATAATATAAGAAAATGCGTTGGGTTTCCATCTTATGACAGGCTAAGCGATTATCATTTATGCGCAACAATCTATTTCCATTTGACATACTCTTTGGAATTCCGTGTTGTAATCACATACACAATCAGGGCAAATGCGTGTCTTCTATATGTCTTTACCAACCACAACAACAAAATAAGAAATGGCGTGGGAATGTAAACCGTCGTGGTAGAAAATGAACCCTTACTGCGACTGTTCCGTAACTTAGTCATTATGTGTAGTTGATCTATGAATTGCGACTTTTGAGTTGCAACGCATTCTCGAAAGTATTATAGGGTAACCGTCTAACTTAAAGGTCATGTTTGACAGATAAGGGTTCAATAAACATTGAGCATTAATACAAACACTCACTCAACAACTCTTCAGATGCATAAAACACATCTTCTCCGAGACTTCTGATAAAAAAGTAAATTTTATTATTAAATAGGAATTGATGCATATAAACGTGGAAAGCTCTATTGTACCCAATGACGATGATACATTGACATGCACATTAAGTTACATTTATGGGATGATCAGGTTGTTATTTAAAATAATTAATAGATTAATTTTTTTGTTTGGTATTATTTTATATAATTTATTTTACAAATATTATAAAAAGTAATTTAAATATAAAGTGTTATCTAGTCCCATGGTAAGGAAGAGTTGGAATTGTTTTTCTTACATCTTAACAATTTATCTAGTTCCATAAATTTCATTATGGAATTTGAAAGTAATGGTAGTCTACCTTTTCTTGACATCCTCCTCTCAAGGAATGATGATGACTCTTTTTCTCATTAGGTATTTCGTAAGAAAACTCATACGAAAGAGTATCTTCATGCTAATTCTCATCATTTCCCAGCTCAAAAACTTGGTGTTCTCAATGCCTTAGCAACTAGAGCTTTAAGAGTTTCTGATGACAACCATCTCAATGAAGAGAAAGCACATATCCTAAGTGTTTTATTTAATAATGGGTATAGTAGGCACCAATGTACTAAGGCTTTCCTCAAGGTTGAAAAAGGTCCTAGTGCTATGAAAGATACCAAGGATCGATTTTCTGGTGTTCATCTTCCTTTTATCCAAGGGACCACTGACAAGATTGCGAGGATTCTAAGGAAGTATAAGGTGGCTTCAACCTTTAGGCCTTTAGATACCATCGAGAGCTCCCTTAGATTTGTAAAAGCCCTAGTGGACCCCAAGAATATGAAGGGTGTTTACTTTATCCCATGCTCTTGTGGGACTTCCTACATTGGTGAGACTGGTCGCTCGATTAATCCAAAGATTCGTGAGCATGCCGCTGATATGAAGCATGGCAAAACCTGCTCCTCTACTTTGGCAAAGCATGCAGATTAATCTAAGCATCACATCTACATTGAGGATGCCCAAGTCGTTGCTAAGGTTAGTCATTTCCATCATCATAAAATTGAGGAAGGCCTTAGAAATTGAAACAAGACCCAATAATTTAAATAGAGACTATGGTTGGAATATTAGTAGAAGTTGGGTCCTTGTCCTATCCTCCTAGTTTTTTAGGTTTCCTTTTGGGATTTATTTTGTTTGTTTGTTTATTTATGTAGGTATTGGTGTCTTTTTTTATAGTATTTGTTGTTGATTTATTCTTCATTAGAGTTTATTTTCTTGATCGTTCGTGTTTTCTTAAGTATTTTATCATCCTATTCGTTCTTAACTCTTTTTCGTATTTTTATTATTTGTTTAATAGGCCTTATCCCCATATTTTATTGTTGACCCTATTTTACTTATTGATTATTTTTCTTTGGATATATATATATTATATATATATATATATATCTTTGACTTGTGGTATATTTTTGTTTTATTTTATTTATTTTCCATTAATTATTTTATTTATTAAATTAAATCCTGTCTGGATTAGGGTCTTGACTCATTTTTATAATTTTTTTACTTCCCTCCTTGTTTTTGGAGTGTTGAGTTTGGTTTTTTTTAATATTTGATTTTTAATAATTACTTGAAATATTATTTTTTCAAAATCTAGCCGTTTAATTTAGCCGATACTTATTAATATTTGTTTTTAATAAATTTAATAAACTAATATCTAATTTAAAATATTATTTTCAAAAACTAAACCGTTTAATATAGTCATTACTTAATAATATTTGTTTTTAATATATTAATAAATAATATCATAATTGAAATATTATTGTTCAAATATAGTCGTTAGTTAAAAAAAATGGTATCTATATTGCTATCTATTTAATCCTTTGCCATGGTCTGCCTCTTCATCTGGTCTTGATGATGAACCACACTTGTGGTTTGAAACGTTTCAACAAAAAAAATAAAAAAAATCTCTTATGTGATTTCTACCAAAAGACTTGTCTTAATTCATTATGGATCATAGAAGCCTGAATATAGAAAAAAAATAAGTAGCATAATTAGCAATATGAAATATAATAATATTATGGTAAGTAATGTTATAACATATAATATTAGTAGAGAAATAATAAGTTTATAGCTAAAATATATTATTTACATGAGTTTAATTGTTTTGTTTGTTTGTTTGTTTGTTTTTGTTTTTTTTTTTTTGTATAAGGACATCATAATAACTAAATATTTGATTCCTTTTTTAGTTCCTTCTAACTTTTTGATTTGACCTCTGTGTTAGAACCTCTATATTTTTTTAATATCCCAAGCTTGTTGGTGAGGGCCTCCATGAGGAGATTCACATTATAGTTTATATTTGTGACTTGTGCTTCTGGTCACACAAAGCTCTCATGTACATGATCATGAGGGCTATTGACATCTTTGTCAACTATGGCTGGGGCTTTACATCTTTAGGATTATTCGATATTCATCCCCCACAACTCTCCACAATATACCCAAGCAAACTTGCTTAGATGCCAATATGTTTTGTAAACTATTGTGGATATTCCACTTGACAGTTTGTCACAACAAACCTACCAAAATATATTAGAAAATATGAACTCTATAGTGCGAGGGTTTATTTCTCATATTTATAGATCTATTAATTATCATTCATTGTGCATGCATGTAAATTATAATTATGTAAAGAATAGAAAACAACAAAAATACAACTCACAAACCCCAAATTGTCACAAAATATTAAGCTGGAAAACCCTTTTCGAAGAAAACCCAGTTGGAAGGTGAGGATGACCTACTCTCTTTTTCTATTGGAAAATGGATGCAATTACAAGTAACTGAGGCTTATGGCCCATTGGGTGCTATAGTACACAAATGCTCTTTATTTTCTCTCTCCTTATCCACTCATGGCAAATCTGTTAATTTATGGAACCAAATGCATTCGAATAGAATCAAATTCATTTTCCTCGTAGTGGCCCGATTATAACACAACCCGATAGCTTACTAGTGATTAAGTTTGACTCCTTCAACTTTTAACTAGAGTTACAATATCAACTCTTTTAGAGTCTTATTCATCATGATCATGTTCCTACCCCCTTTTCCATAAATAATGGGGGATGACTTGGCATCTTCTCAAATTATGGTGGTCAAAACAAGAAGGTCAACTTTTGAAAGGTATAAATTTTGCATACAGACTCTGATTGAAGTGTTTCTTGCTCTGTTGGAAAGATATTTATTTGTAGAATAGAACAAATCAGTGTTTCACTTAACTCAAAAAAATTTACCCCTAAAAAATTCCATTCAATGCCTCAAATAGTCCTAGAAGATTATAGACCTCAATTTACCAAACTAGATCTTACCAATAGATTAGGACCTATGAGCTAATTCATCCCTTTTCCACTTTGAAAGCATCAAGATAGATGAAAAACAACATAAAAATCAATTATGAATTAATAGTTGGCTCATCGGTAGCCAAATTCTTGACCATCTTCTAACATTCTACCAAACATAGTACTTCATAGTTAGCAACTGTAGTGTAACCCCTCCATCACAGTGGGGCCCTCTCATTGTTGAGATCCCTTCTTGCTAGAAATTTTCTTTCTTTTTTATGAAGTAACAAAATGAGATTTTTTCAAATCAACATGAGGGGGAGGTTCTTCACCATCATCTCCTCGAGAATGGCATTCACTTCTCTCTCCTCTAGTTGTAGCTATCCCTTGTATTTTGTGTATTGGAAACATAATCCTTGGAGTTTGTTGATGGTGCTGGACCAACCAGCATTCAAGGGATCTCCACGATATGAAGTCCCAACTAGACCTCACACCGATTGGAGTAGGAGTCCCAGCAATGGGTGGTAATGTTATGCCTTGACTGTGAAAACATGCAGAGTGAATTATAATAACTTTGGTGAGAGCAAGTGTGTGACTGTGCGGAAAGTCAAGTGCAATGCATGAAGGTTCCAACGCATGAAGGAAAAAGGAAGGGAACCCATTGGAAGCCTGTAATAGTACACAACTTGAAAGGAACATCGAGCATAATGACATCAAAAGATAATATGTAGAATAGTCCACAAGTTCACATTGACGAATTAATACAACAACACACATTCAACAAGATTCATACAAATGCAAACGAAATAGTTCATAAGCATAAGCATAATTTAAATAACATACATTGCAAATACAACAAGAAAAGTCCTACAATATTCACAACATATGCATGAAAGTGTGCCGACTCAGAGTTTTATTATAAGTGAAAGTTTCATTCATACATACACCAATGACAAACCATTAGCCCCAATAGTGGAACATTAAAGTCAATAACATCTGTCCTCCAAAGAAGTATACTCGCTCTACGCTATGAAGAGGCCAAGACTCTCACAGTACTCCCAAGCTCTTTCTAAGCCTAAGCCTAGTCAAATGCTTGACTCCCAAAATCCTCTTACATGAGTTATGAGGTTCTATTTATAACAAGGGGGTGGATGACCCTTCAACTCCGCTTTGTGACCTTTGAACTACCCTCATGACTCTTAAACTTATTTAAAATGACTCATTACATTACATCATGACTCTTCATATTGCAATATTGAGACTTGGAATTTCACTTACAAAATAATTACAAATAATATTACAATTTACACTTGTACCCATATAAGACGAAATAGGGTAGAGACAAATTGATAACATAACGAGACAAAACACTATGATGCTCGAGTTTGGGAAAACTCTAGCTTAGCAACTTCCACTTGATGCTTCATGGTAACATATTGGTGCCAAGAATGGTACTGTACAATGAGATCCCCAAACTGTGTGATGGTGTCTGGACGGAAGTGGACTCTAACCTCCTAGCATCTAGGTACAGTGACTTGGAACGAGTTTCAACTTCCTTTTGAAGCATGAGCAACATTGTTCTAATTTGGACAGGACTACCAATGAAGTTTTGTATGTTTTGTCTATTCAACTCCAAATATTCCTTGGTGGCAATCTGTCTCAGCTGCTCCAAGTACTCTTCGATCTCCTATCGGACTTGGCTCTTGAACTTGGATTTTATGAGCGAGCAAATAGATGGGATCTTCTGTGTTTTCACCAAGACATCCAAACTACACAATAACCATAGATACGACCCCTGAATGTTACCAATAAATGAGGAAAACTACTTGTTGTTTTGAATAAATATTCAAACTCTCGCTCTATCCAGCTCTGCCTATGGCTTCATTTTCTTCCCCAAGTATAGCAGTGCCCCTTTGTATCACATTGTCCATTATTGCACATAGGTAATGACAACCTGTACGTTCTTGAGAGTTTTAACAAAATATATTATCTGTTGTTGTAGGCCATACAAATGGAAAACGACTTTATGTAGGGTCACAAACTCCTCATAAAGTCTATGCATGCTTTATCTAAGAATTAATACTTCAGCAAGTATTGCTTCTCTCATTTCCTCTAAGTAGACTTGTGCGAAAACTACATTCTGTGTTGCTACGCGGAGTTTTTCTACCTATTTCCTAGTAGCGTGTAAGTTCTATGCCAATTGCTCACTCTCAACTGTCAAATACTAAATGTTTGATCTTTCTGCACTTGCAAAGGCTAGGTTGGCCTCGACAATGGCATTTGGATTCTTCCTCATGTTTGCCACTACCACCCTTTCTCTAACGAATACAGGTGATGTGTGATCATCCGGAAAATTCTTTCTCCGCGCTTATACAATCTTCTTGTGGAACTCATCATATGATATATTGCACAAGTCCATTATCGAATCATCATCAAGAGGAACAACATCCCCTTACTTGCTCGGAGGTAGCTCTGCTGCTAGAGTTGGTTAAGACTGAATGGTGACCTATGGTGCACTAGACATCTGGTCGACATCTTCATTCCATAGCTCCTATTCCAACTCCATGTTTGTAACTTCAATCAAGTCTTCAATATACTAAGCAAGCTCCCTATCTTGCATTTGTTCACCCTCCTCCTTAGCTGCTAGATGGTTTTGTTCCTGCTCTTCAACTTGTATTAACATTGTTTCTTATGTTATGTCACATTGCCTTTCTTATTCATCATGTTTTTGCTTCTCTTCTTGTTCTTTCCTCCTCAACTCCTGTTCTTCCTTTAGTTCATGTTCTGCTTACTTCAATCTTAGTTTTTCTTCCTGCAAGCTCTATTTTTCTCTCTTCCTCCACTCTTCTCTATGTATCCTGATCCGAATTGGATTCACAAAAGACTGTCAAGAACCTTGACTGTATCGAGTTGAACAAATCTATGAAAATTCCAAAACAATGATAAAAAAATGCCTTGAACCAGTGGAAATGATGGCCAACGTGGAACAATGAGGATATCGGTCAAAGCGCACTGACTGAGACCCATGGAGACTGCGCAAGAGATCAAAACAACCACTGGGAGCCTCGAATCGGGAAAAGGAGGCGATTTTGATGCACGATTAGAGGCAAACAGGGCTAAAGTGGAAAAGCCTTAAGCAATCAATCACGTTGGGAGCCGGAGAACCGCAGGTAGAGAAAGAAAAAAGAAAAGCACTAAATGACAAAGGCGGGACCCACGCTCTGGAAAATCGGTGGTATTGATCGGGGCACCCTTGAATGGTAAGAGGTTTTGGAAGAAAGTGGAGTGATCCCACTCAGCAAACGATGTGTGGCAGCAGAGGTGAGAGAAAAACCATCGTGATCACGCGCTATTGGTCAAGCAAGTCAACCGCGCTCGACGTGTGTATGACATTGGATCTGGAGGAGCCCAGATCAGATGGCTAAGATTGCCCCTGATGGAGGAAGTGGAATCGACAGGGGATTAAGCCACGTTCTAAAGGGATTTGGAGTTCGTTTGACCGCCACAGTGGAGAAAGAATGCATACATGACGTAACGGAAGAAACGAATTGACGAAGCATGCTGGCACCAGTTAGATGGAGACGTGTGGCCACTTCCTGAGCGTTCATGCTAACGCCGAACAGGGAACTCCAAGCGTAGCTGCAGAAGGTGAATCGGTGCAGGCAGGAGAGGCACCGAACAGGCATAGGGATCGAATGGCTAAAGCCATGAATAGAGACAGTCGAACTAAGGAAGGATTAAGAGCAGTCCGAGCGTCCAAGAGAGACAATTAATAGTGCACCCTGAGAGGAGGACTGAACACAGAGAACAATAAAGCCAAGTAGAGGAGACAGAGGGCCGAGTTGACCACAGGCAGCATTGAGCACCAGAAAGCTTGAAGATTCAAGCCTTCCCATAGAGGAATCTGTTCGGATTGAGCATCACAGTTGGCTCTTTCCACTGTAGACCAAGGGTCACAGAGCTGGTAGGAAGAACAAGAATCTATGTATTTTGAGTGGCTTGGGGAATCCAAGAACCACCGTACTAAGCAAGCCTGTTTCAGGAGAACTCGCATTGAGTCCCTGTATTGTAATTTCTCTGCTGTAAGACACAATAAAACAAGGTGACCATTGATGCTGGACCGGAGACGTAGCCCCGGAGAATAGGGTGAACTCCTTACTAAAAAATTCTTGTGTCTTTGTGTTGCTTACTGTATTTCTCTGTTGTCTTTCCACTTAGTTTCTGTGTATTGGCAATCTGATCAATCCGTTGTTTCAATAACACAGGACACACACACTAGCACATGAGTCTGTAATACCTTTTGTTTAATAAATCTTCAACTGAGGTCACTCATAGGGTGATTGTCAGATCATATCCTCTGATTCCTCTTTTCTTCTACTACTAAAGATTCTTTCATGAGAATTAGATCCACTTTCATCTTGCAACTTTGTTCTCCCCCTGGACTATCAGATACTGAGATAAACCTACTTGTCCTTTAGATATGCCTCAAGGCTCTTTGCTAAAAGAGCTTCACCAACTTGCTTCCATGCTAGTGTTGACTCATTTTCTATAAATAGTTGAGTTTCTGCATATACTGGCAAGTATACTGGTGTTTTCTCAACTGCTTCCACAATATTGCTTTCAATGGTCTCTTTTGAAGCAGCTCTCTTGGGTGCCATGGTAACAATGACCACTGAGAGAAGTGCTCAACAATTGTGGTACCTATGGGACAAAAAGGACACTCATGACAAGAAAACATTAGCCTTTTACAAATCTAACTTCATAGCATGATCAAGCAGCAAATCAGGCAATGAATGAGAGGGATTGTGTAGTTTCCATGAATAATTAAGGGGGACTGTCTATGGGAATTGCGCATTGCACAGTGCTAGCAGTCAAGGATGCAGCCTGAGGCTTGAGATTTGTGAAATGTGTAATTCAGCCTAGGAAGAGACAAGGAGAGATTGTGCATTACATAGTGTCAGTGGCCAAGGTAGCAGGTTGAGCCTTGGAACTGCGCAATACATAGTTGGGAAAGCCTGTACTTTACACTGCATAGTTCTAGAGGCTAAGCTCTCATCTTGAGCCTTAGCTGGGTAAGGCAAAAATTGGCCAAAGAAAGTGCAGATCTGCTCGGCGTAAGTGTGGAAAATGAGAAAAAATAAGTGATGATGTGAGCTTGGGTGCATATTGTACTAAGTGTAAATGAATGAATGTAGATCAAGTATAGAAAATGAACAAATGGAATTCCAACTCTCTGTATGAATCTTGTCTCATGCAAAATAGGTCTAACTCTTCCAAAAGTATTGTTCAGTTCATTGATTGTTGCAACTTCTTCACTTAGTTTGAGTTAAAGATATAGTCCCTACCATTCTCTTCATCAACAACATGTAGAAATTCCCACTGTAGATCAACAGATTATGCAATATACTAAAGCAAAATACAAGATCTACTTCTACAATAAACTTTGTGGAAGCTTAATCAATTTGAGAAAGATCAATAATAACACATATAATAGACGAAGAGAAAGAAATCACACATGAACACAGAAGAATAATCCTGGGGAAAGCCTCAGCCTAAAACCCTAATCTCTGTAATATCGTACAAGTGGAAATATGTTCAAATTAATAAAGAATCAACTCACAAGCTATCTTGCTCTCTCTATAATCCAACAATACAGCTCACAGACTGAGTAGACAACACATATGCCTTTCCTCAGCCCTCCAAGCCTCTTATTTACTTGCACAATTTTTCTTGGGGTCCAATGATGTCACATGTGTGAATTGGCCTCATTCACACTCACTCAATTGAAGAAGTAACTATGCAATCCTCAAGGAAGGAATTCCTTCTGCATGCAAGAGATATCCACGAAGGAATATTCTTGCAACTGATAGTACAATGTCCCACCGTCTGATCTCAACCGGGTCTCTAACTGAACTGACATGCATGAGTTATTTATGAGAGAATATTTAGTTATTTGAAGTGCAACAGTTACATGCAACCATGCATTAACTAACCGAACTCACAATTAGTTCAACAAACTATTTGAACTAATCTAACTAGACTTAACCCAGATAACTGAGCTAACTAATTACAACTCAAAGTACAACTCATCCTCATCTCCTTAACTAATGGATAAATTCCTTAATCAATGGAGAAACTGTTGCATCTATTCACATAGACTTCATGTTTGATTTTCTCCAACTAATTAACTCAAGATGAATTAATTAATTATTTTTCAAATAGTTGGTAAGATAAAATTCAAATTTTTACTTCTCTATTTTAGTTTAGGGACTAACTAAAATAGGAAGGTATCCCAAAATGCTATTTATAGCAGTGCTATTTTTAACACTTCTATTTTTAGCATATCTTGTTGCTATTTTCAACACTCCCTCTCAATAAGAAAGGGATTATCAGTAACCCCAATCTCGTCTCTATGGAACTCGAACTTGCATTTTGACAATGCCTTCATCAAAATATTTGCATCCTGTTCCTCAGTCGAAACATACAGCAACAACATGATCCTCTTGACCACACAGTCTTGAAGATGGAGATATTGGATATCAATGTGCTTGGACTTGTCATGAAAAACTAGATTCTCATAGAGTTTTATGCAACTCTGATTATCATAGTAGATCATTGTAGGATCCATCCTCTGACCAAACAATCCCACTAGAATCTTCTACATCCAAATTGTCGCACATGCAGCCTGACTAGCAGCCATGTATTTAGCCTCTATTGAGCTAAGTGCAACTAATCTCTCTTTCCTACTATACCAGGAAACTGCAGTTGAACCAAGGTTGAAGATTCCTCCAGAAGTGCTCTTCCGGTTTGATGGACTCCCTGCCCAATCCGCATCTATGAAGCCCTAAAGCTTCGCTCTCTCTGTACGTCTATACCACAATCCAAACTGAAATGTGCCTCCAAGGTATCTCAGCACATGCTTTGCTGCCTTCCAAAATAGCTTGGCAGGCTGAACCATAGCATGACTCAGCGGGTTCACCGCAAAGCATAAGTCAAGTCGTGTGTTCACTAGATACCTAAGTGAACCCACCAATTGCCGATAAACAATAGAAACTACTACCTCACCTAAAGTAGCATCCTCTTTCCTCCAGTTCCCAGCTAGAGTAGTCTGCATGGGTTGCACTTCTCCATATGGAACCGCTTGAGGATCTCATTGACATACTTGCCTTGAGATACAAAAACTTCTCCATATCTTTGCCACACCTCCATGCCTAGAAAGTAGTGCATAAGACCCATGTCTTTCATTTTGAACTCTCTTGCAAGGTCCTCCTTGCAAGAATGTATCAGCTGATCATCACCTGTCAAAATCAGGTCATCGACATAAAGAACAATGATTAATGGCTTACCTTCTACCATGATGTGGTAAAGGTTTGCATCTAATTCACTCTTGGTGAAGCCCAACCAGGTGAAATAGCTGTCGGTCCTGGTCTACCAAGCACGGGGTGCTTGCTTCAGCCCATATAAAGCCCTCTTGAGTCGGTACACATGCGACTCACGATCGAAGGTCTCAAAACCTTCTGGCTACTCAATGTACATCTCCTCCTCAATCTTCCCATTGAGGAATGTTGTCTTCACATCCATCTGATGGATCTTCCAACCCATCTGAGTTGATAGTGCCAACATCGATCTGATAGATGAGTACCTTTCTATAGGAGCAAAGGTCTCATCGTAGTCGATCCCCTCGACCTGTGAGAAACCATGGGCAACAAACCTTGCCTTGTGTTTCTCAACACTGCCATCAGTTGCCTGCATTACCTTGTAAATCCATCTGGAACTCACCACTGACTTGTCCTGAGGTCTTGGGACAACCTCCCAAACATAGTTTCGCACGATGGAGTTGTACTCCTCCACCATTGCATCAACCCAGACTGGTTGCTGCACTGCCTCCTTGAATCAAGAAGGCTCGGAATCTACACACTCCCCAACCAGGGCCACGTAACCAGTGTAACACTAGGGTGACCTCCTCTGTCTGCACTGAGAAGATGGTTGTCCCACATTCTCCCGCGCATCTAGCATCAACTTGTCAGCTTCCCTTGAGTGTTTCCGCCCATCTTTGGAAGACTCATGATGAGTGGATGTCTCCACTCCCAGATCCTCTGCATATGGCTGCTCCGCATCAATCTGAGGCTCCTCCTCCTTAGGAACTAAAAGTCCCTCATCTGCATGAAATTTGATCTCCCTCTCAAGTGATACTTTCATGGCTTTCTGCTTGTCGAACTTCAGATCCCTGTGTACCACTATCCTCTGACTGGTAGGGAGGTACATCCAATAGTTACAGGGTGTATCTGTGTACCCCACAAGTATTCCCAACTCAGTTGTTGGATCTAGCTTCTTCCAAGCATCTTTCGTTACATGACAGTAAACTGATGATCCAAAGATTCAGAAGTGACTCACATCTGGTCGCTTCCCGGAAAAGGCCTCCATAGGTGTCTTCATTCCTAGTATACGATGCGGGCTTCAATTCTGCAAGTATAATGTTGTATTGCATGTCTCAGCCCACAAATGTAGTGGTAGGCTTTGGTCATGCAACATCGCTCGAGCTTCTCCCACAATCGATCTGTTCTTCCCTTTGGCCACCCCATTTCGCTGTGGGTTATGGGGTGCCATCAACTCTCGTTTAATTCCTTCTGCAGCGCAGAAGTCCTTAAACTACTAGGAGACATACTCTCCACCATTGTCGCTACGCAAGGCTTTTATTTTCTTTCCAGATTCTTTCTCTGCCAAGACTTTAAACTCACAAAACCTCAAGAAGGTTTGATCCTTCTTTTGCATAAAGTAGATCCAACATCTACGAGAAAAATCATCAATAAAAATAACATAGTACCTTTGTTTAGCAGTGGAGGCTATAGAGAATGGTCCACAAACATCTAAGTGAACTCACTCCAGGATTTCTCTAGCTCTACTATCTCAATCCGGAAAGGAAGATTTCACATACTTACCCAAGGTACAACCTTTGCATGTATCCATCTGCTCCAGTTTTCCCTTGGGATGTCCGGTAGAAATCTGCTGCATGATCTTCAGGGCTCCATGGTGCAAGTGGCCTAGTCTTCTATGCCATAGCTTGACAACATCTTGGCTTTGCACCATCTCAGCTTTGGAAGTCAATGCAGCACAGTCGTCTGCCTCCAGCTTGTAGAGATTCTTTACTCGAATCCCGATTCGCTTGGTCTGTCTAGTGCCAATATGCCTCAGAAATACTTTTCCTTTACTAAAGACTACATGGCCTTTATCTTCTATCATAGCAATGGACGCAAGATTCTTCTTCAGACCTGGTACATACTTTACATCAGTGACGGTAAGGGGAGCTCCATGCTCCCTCTAAAACACATCCGTACTATCACCTGAAACATGGTACTTTCCACCATTGCCTATCTCGATCCACATCTAGAGATCCTTCTCCTCCAAGGTAATAAAAGATTCTTGTCACCTGACATGTGGAATGAAGCTCCACTGTCCAGATACCAAACATATCCCACCATGGATGAAACCATGAATGCGATAAGAGAGAAATCCAACTCAAACTGTGAGGCCAGTGCCTCACCATTAGATCCCTTTGAGGATCCCTTCTTAGATTTCTTTTGTGGACAATTCTTAGCATAATGGCCCACTTCATGAAAATGAAAGCATCGCACTTTTGATTTGTCAAACTTCTTCCCACCATGGGAAGAACCGGATTTGGATTGGGATGCCTTCCCTTTCCTCTTCCTCGCCTTACTCGCTAAGGCTAGATTTTCCTCATCATCTTGCTTCGATGAGGAACCATCTCTAGTGCTTCCTCTTATCTCCTCTTGCATCAGATCCGACCAAAGTCATTCCCAATTTGACAGTTTTTCTCTTCCATTAACCGAATCTTGGTAGCTATGCCAGCTCTTAGGAAGGTTGAGGAGAGCTAGACTCACCATGTTGTCATCGACGGTCATGATCCCCACACTTCCAAGCTCATCCCTATAGGTGGTCAGCTTATTTAGGAACGTAGATATTGTGTCGCCCTTTTCACACTTGATTTTCTGAAGCTTGTCTTTAAGCACCAACTTCCTCTGATCGCTACTATTCTGATATAGATCTTTCAATGTTTTCCACATCGAAAATAGTGTCTCCTTCCCATGGAGACTTGAGACTATGTGGTCTCGAACTCCCCCCAAAATGATTCTCTTTGCTCTAGCCACACATTTCTTCCATTTCGCCAATTCAGTAGCATTAGCCGCTGCGGGCTTGGGGACTTCTTGATCAATGAAGTCCTTTAGACCGTTATCCTCTAATACTACTTCCACATGATCCTTCCAAGCTATATAATTCGAGATGCCATCAAGGGCATACTTGAGCCTTAAACCGTTGAACGCCATTGGTGAAATTGAGATGTGATAAGGACTCGGTTTCTATATTCAGGAACCTCAAACTTCAAACTTCTCCCTTCTTGTATATAGTTCTCTCCTTTGATCACCTTTGCTCTGATACCATGTAGAAGTTCCCACTGTAGATCAACAGATTATGCAATATACTAAAGCAAAATACAAGATCTACTTCTACAATAAACTTTGCGGAAGCTTAATTAATTTGAGCAAGATCAATAAGAACACATATAATAGATGAAGAGAAAGCAATCACACATGAATACAGAAGAATAATCTTGGGGAAAACCTCAGCCTAAAACCCCAATCTCTGTAATATCATACAAGTGGAAATATGTTCAGATTACATAAAGAATTAGCTCATAAGCTATCTTGCTCTCTCTGTAATCCAATAATACAGCTCACAGAATGAGTAGACAACACATATGCCTTTCCTCAGCCCTCCAAGCCTTCTATTTCCTTACGCAGGTTTTCTTGGGGTCCAATGATGTCACATGTGTGAATTGGCCTCATTCACACTCACTAAACTGAAGAAGTAACTGCGCAATCCTCAAGGAATGAATTCCTTTTGCATGCAAGAGATATCCACCAAGGAATATTCCTCCAACTGATAGTACACTATCCCACCATCTGATCTCAACTGGGTCTCTAACTGAACTAACACGCATGAGTTATTTATGAGAGAATATTCAATTATCTGAAGTGCAGTGCAAGCATGCATTAACCAACTGAACTCACAATTAGTTCAACAAACTATTTGAACTAATCTAACTAGACTTAACTCAGATAACTGAGCTAACTAAGGGATAAATTCCTTAATCAATGGAGAAACTCTTGCATGTCTTCACATAGACTTCATGTTTGATTTTCTCCAACTAATTAACTCAAGATGAATTAATTAATTATTTTTCAAACAACTGGTAAGATCAAATTCGAATTTTTACTTCTCTATTTTAGTTCAAGGACTAACTAAAATAGGAAGGTATCCCGAAATGCTATTTATAGCAATGCTATTTTTAGCACTTCTATTTTTAGCATTTCTTGTTGCTATTTTCAACACAACACACATACCAAGCCAAGTTAGGTTAAGTTGTTTCAATTGTGGATGAGGAGTATATAAATGCACATGTAAAATAAAATGTTAGAGTCTTAGTTTTCATCTCTACTGTTGCTCCGCTTCCAGTAGGCCGGGGCAGTTCCCTGACAGAGTCACTTCAGGAACACAAACATTACTCCATTGCCAGTAGGCTGGGACAGTACCCCGACGGAGTCACTTCAGGAACACAAACATTGCTCCATTTTCAACAAGCAACAACGTAAACTTTGAAATGGGAATTGATACTCTTATCTGTTTCGTAGAGATAGCAAAAAAGTGACCCAATTTTGAAAAGTGGTGATGCAGAATACATTTCTTTTTTTCGGAGCATATTTTTGACACTTTAAATTTTCTTGTGTATCAAATATAAAAAATTGTTTTTAAATGTTAGTGATTTCAATGCTGATTTTGAAACGTGTT